>UELV01180735.1:0-13189 GCA_900490015.1 Megastigmus stigmatizans
CTCGGCATCATCGTACGTTGCAGGATTAAATCGCCATCCTCTATTCTGTACAGCGCGGTCGATATCCTCCTATGCGCACCTTGAGGGTGGGAGGGAGCAAAAGAGAGAGCGAGAGAGAGAGAGAGAGAGAGGGGGTGAGAGAATAGGAAGGAACAGGGGTCGACCGGTATGCTGATAGCATGCCGGTGTGTTGTAATATACGCAATACTCAACTGCAAGAGTCTCAGACAGAATCAATTCCCAGCTTCTAAAACAACGGTTTTTATCTTCTAACCACTCTACTCTCTGTATCGTCTTTTCTTACTTTAGGCTTAGCTTCAGACTTACTAGTAATGCAGAAGCTGCGAACGTTCGGCAGATGTTAGTATAGCGCATGATGTGGTCATTTAATTAACAAATGTGCGTCAAATAAAGTGGAGATAGAATAAAATGTGATGAATAATTTGTAAATTGCAGTTTGTGTAGGTAAAACGAACAGTCTACCCTATAATTGGTAGCATAATAAAGAGTCTGGACTTGCAATATGCGGCCCAGGAAAAAGAGGATCGATCGCGGCGGATAGCCGAGTAGGTGCGCACCAGCGCGCATGGTGCCAACGGCGAAGACCATATAACCATACTGACACCCTTTCTTCTATAACATTTTCTCGTCCACTCATCCCAAATGTAGATACTTTAAGTACTTACAAGACTTACTTGAAATTGGCATGTTCTAATATAATTGCTAAGCAAACTGTCCCGGCTAGCTGTGAGATTAATTAGTATCGGCGTAGGCGCTCGACGACACTCTTAAATTCCATGTGTGCAAGCCTAAGACTATTTGGTTAGAACAGATATGTGTCCGAAAAGATCGCGCAGAAATTTTATAAGTATCTTGAGGTATGGGAAGTCGTCTTGATCGAGGTATTGTTGCGGAAGTCGCGCTTCGACTAACTAGAGAACTCTCGCTGAGAGCTTGCAGAAATATGGATGAGCTAGTTATCGGTACAGCTGGATTCTCTTCTCGACACTGTTAATGGACGCTCTATTACCGAATACCGTTACTCTTTACAGATTTCAACGAGTATTAAGTGTGCGACTGGTCGAAAAAGTAGAATAATATGTATTGATTTTCGGGTAGTTGCGCACTTATCCGCAATTTCATATTTAGTGAGTACATCAGATCTCGACGTTTTGGAAGGTATACTCGCGAGGTTTTGCGTAAACAGTTTTATCGAGGTACAGCTATTTCTTCATCTAAACTATAGCTCGGTCGGGGGACAAGGAGCCGGGTACAGACGTTATGAAACTCCTGAGTGCGATATGTACAAAGAGAAAATGAGCGCGTCACTTTGCGAAATGTCCTGACTTGGCTGCACCGTACTTAGATTAGACAGCTTCCTTCCCTTGATATATTTGAAATCTTAGCGATATATTGTAATATATGTACCTAACCAAACTTGAGTTTATTTCAAAGGTTCTAATTTTATTTTAACAGTATTGTTTTTTATTTAGTTACATTCATTTAATTCGTAGACTATACTTGCACATTCCTATTTGAAGACTAAATTACTGTCATTTTTCCTAGTATAATATATTTAATTGTACAATAATAAGTTATTAATAGTGCACTATTTTACATTAATTTTGCTGTAAACGCTCAATGTAAATTCGCTAATAAGTATAACCACAACTGGACGCGTCTGTTCTTACATGCATAATATTGAAATTGATTTTATATCAAACAGAAGAGTGTACAGCTTAATACTGGTCAAGGATCCGACTTGAATTTTGGGAAATCATTTTCTTGGCCATTAAAATGGAATGCTTAATTAGGAACTGGTGCCAGTGCGCCCTAATTTATGTAAATGCATACACTAAAGCACACGTTCACGGTACACAACCTTAAGGTAGTTTCTAGGAAACTTGACTCTGCTCACGGATAAGTTAAAATTTCGTACACATATAAAGAAAGGCATCGGGAGGCTGATGAAAAATTTGAAATCCTTTCACCATTCCGTTTCTGAGTAATCGATATTTAAGGTAGTAGCTTATACACGGGAGGTACATACCTATAGTTGTAAGATTTGTTCGTTATCATGCGTTCAATGCTAAATTCATGCCTAAAAGTTACAAAGTAAGAATGGGCGTCTAGATTACTTTACATTTAGAAGTATATTTCTCAGTTTTATGAATGAACAGGTTTCTATAAGGTTCGAAGGCTTTACCTTTAAAAGGGCCAGCTGGCGATTGTTATTCAATCTTTTTCAATCGACATATTCTATAAATTGTTGAACTGTATGATAAAATATATGTATATTTTTCAAGTCATCAAAACGTAATGAATTGGATTGAATGCCTTAGGTGTCCGCGGGTCAGCACATGCAGTTGACAAGCGATCTGAAACCCGGAAATGTGTCTGTGGCCGCGCAGCAAGGCATGTACTTCAGTCAGCAGCAGCAACAACAACAACAACAACAGCCACCGCAGCAGCAGCAAGGCGTGCCAAATAGCCAGAACGAGGCTTACTGTACGGTGTCACAGTCCCAGACGATAAATTTCACGCAGCAAACCCTGAGACAACGTGCCGCCGCGACTGGAGCTACTGGTGCAGGATCGGGACCGCAACAGCAGTCTCGGCAGCATCCTGCTCAGCAGCAACAACCGGCAACGCAAGCCCAGCAGCAACCACAGGTACCCGGGGCCCAAGTTTCAGAGCAACACGCCAAGTTATTGCAGCAGCAACAGATGATACGCGCACAGCAGGTAACATCGACTTTAGCTTTCTTCGCACTGCTACGCGAATCCAGTCTATCGTAAGGAATCACCTTTACTGAGCTCTTTTTATTTCTACTTTGATCAGGCCATGCAGCAGCAACAGCAACAGCAGCAGCAACAACAACAACAACAGCAGCAGCAGCAGCAGCAGCAACAACAACAACAACACCAGCAGCAGCATCAGCAGCAGCATCAGCAGCAACACCAACAGCACCAGCACCAGCACCAACAGCAGCACATGACAGCGGGGATGGGCGCGGGAATGGTGAGGCCCCCTCCTCCGGAGTACAAAGCAGCTCAGGCCCAGTTAATGCATGCTGGCATCGGCATGGGACAGCAGCCAAGGTTTCCCAACGCTGGTCCGATACGCAGAGTCGCTCAACAGCCCATGCCACCCTCCGGTGAGCTGCAATCTAATCTCCTTAAATAATTTGTCTTATTATTTTCTCAAGATTAATAATTACCCTGTATAATCCGATTACAGGTCCTATGATGAGGCCCCAAATGGCGCAACAGCCCGCGATGCATACCGCCGCCAATTCTATGTACATTGGTGGTGGAGGTGTAGGGGTGGGGGTAGGTATCGGCGCTGGCTCAACTGGCAATAGTGGTAGTATGAACGCTATTGGAGGAATGCATCAAATGCAACAAAGACTCGGATATCCAAGAACAAACAACCAACGGCCTCCAAATATTAACGTTGGACCGGCGGATTCTCTTGGTAACGGCATCCCTTCTCGCAGCAACAGTCAAAACTGGCAACATATATTTATGCAGCAGCAGCATCATCAAGGTATTTCATTAGAATAATTTAAAGTTCTTAGTGTACCACTAATTCGTACTTTATTTATAAAGTTTTTTTTTTCAAAGGTTATCTTAATATAATCACACCTTTTATCACAGTCAATGTCAATTTAAAAAAAATTCAAATGCACATACCTACGTAATTTTTATACTCCTTTTCTGAATTAAGGAAATGTTATACTGCCTTGTGCAATGCATGGGTTCCTACAATGAATAATTTATGTTTTTTTTTGTTGATTATTTTATTTTTTTATTAAAACGTAAAGTAAAGAGTTAAAAGTTTTCGCTTTCTTAATCCAAAATAGCTTGATCCAAAAACTATTAAAAGTGTCATCGAATTGCACATGTTTTTTATACGATGTTTTTTCATCTTATTTCAATGATTTAACAAATATTGGGAAAAAATTGAAATTTTAATATTTTTAAACTTTTATAAGCGTATATTAAAGGAATGAGTACGTAAACTTCGCAAAGTTTCAGCCAAATCTTTAAAGACTTCTGAAAATGGCATTTCCATAAAGTCTTCGAATCATCCATCAAGATGTGAAATTTTTGTGGACCAAGTGCAATAAAGTCTTTATTTTCAATAAATCTAAGTAGATTTTTTACCGGGTTCAAAATATGAAAAGTATGGTCATGTTGGTGTGGTAGGACTACAACATCCCGTTAATTAATGACATATTTTTCATTTAATAAAAATTCTTAAAGTGTTGAGTTTACAATCAAGTTTAAGAAGGTTCTACCGATAACAGATCTAACATTTAGATTTTAACGAAAATTTACAGGTTCGTAGATAAAGGCCTAATAAAATTACTGTTAAATTTTTGTGGGGCTACATGGCCTCAGAAGCAAGAAAAAAATATTTTTATTTTTTCAAGTTTAACATTATCTCTTATGGGGAGTTATTTTATTATCGCGATATTAAATTAACTAACATTAAGATTTTTTTTTAAATTTGCAGTGATAGAAAAATTAATAAACAATATAAATCAACTTGAAAAATGATCATTCGTGGATCGACTACGCTTGTGAAATCCAGAAAATTCCGTGCTTGATTTACTACGTGCCGGTAGAACCTCCTTAAGGGAAACCGAAGTCAAACATAACTGTCAACTTCGCTGCATTTTTCCAGAAATTTGACTAGATTTTAACGTAAATCTGAAATGACGTAATTATTCTTTATAGAAATATGAAGGGTGCTCTTCTCCTTGAATATAATAAAAAAAAATTATAATTTTGATATTCTGTGCTATGGTCGGAAAGAGTTCTACCTCACCGACTCTCGCACGTAACGAAATATATAAAGATAGAGATTGATTTTTGGAAAAAACTGTCACCTCCTCGGTAATGATTTAAACATTACGTGGTTTAGATTTCATGAAGTTGCATCCACATTTCACAGAAATTTTTGTCCTCTAATATTTCGTTCGTAATTCACAGCGATTTTTATCTCCGAAATTTTCGACGACAAAAATCTCTGCGAATTGTGGATGGAATTTTATGAAACTGGAACCATGTAATATATACATCATTGCCGAGAGGTAACGACATAGAGTTTTTTCCAAAAGTTAGTCTCGATCTTTACATATTTCGTTAAATGCAGATACCGGTAAGGTAAGGAATCTTTCCGACTATAGCACATTCCCTTATGAAGAAATTACGTGATTTGCAGTGGGTCCGCAAACGACACTTAAACATATATTCTCCTCCCTTTGCTTGAAATTGTTTTAGAGAGAAACGGTAGAAAAAATATAAAAAAATAATATCAGGATGAGTGGTTCTGTCATAACACCTGTGAATTTCTTTCGTTGTATATACAGGTAGAACAGCCATAAATGAGAATTTTATTTGGAATAACTAATTTTTGACAAAAGAATTCTAGTTTTGCAATTAAATTATTACAAAGCATTATTGATGTTCATTTAATAATAAATATATTAATTTATGACTGCTATAAGAAGGGTCTGAAAAAATAATACTTTGTAGTGAAACGTCAAAAATAAAAAATGACATTAGAAATGGTTTGATTTGATAGGTGGCTTCGGTATGGGTAGTGGAGGTGGTATTCAAATGAGTGCTGCCCAAATGCAGCATCAGCAACTTTTGCGATCTCAAGGTGGTGGAGTTATGGCTGGCGCTGGAATGACGAACGCGGCGTTACAGCATCAAATTACAACAGTTTCACAACAGCATCAGCAACAACAGCAAAATAACAATCAAATAGGAATGCAATTACAAATGTCGCAAGCACAATCCGTTAATACTGTCATTGTACCATCCGGCAATGGAAGTGGTAATTAAATTGAGCCTTATTATCTCTGCAAATATTACATTAATTATGATTGATTTAAAAAATAATACTTGGCTTTCCTCGGATTTATTAGGATCTCCGCTACATCCTCATCAACAGTATGGTGGGGGCAGTCCAAGCGCTCGCGGTATTTTGCAGACTCAGGCTCCTCCACCACAGCAATCGCAACAACAAACGGACCCGTCAGTAAATACAGCCGACTTAGGATTCGATTTCTTGGACAATCTACAGACAGGCGATACGTCAAATTTCAATCCCCAGGAGCTACTGAACTCGCTCGAATCTGGTTTTAATCTTGATTCAATTCTCTAAAAATCGCGTGGCCTTCCCTTTCTTCCATTCTTCCTCTTTCTTCCCCTTTCTCCGTATGACAGTGATCACATTCATTAACTACTTTCTGCGATATACTGAAGTTTTAGGCCAAGAACGAAATTATTCTCAGCGAGACACTTACTATGACAGATATATGAGAGCAAAAGAAGTTTAAGCAGATGCCAAGTGTAGACGTGTGCAACCAGCAGACAAAATTGAGAGTTGATCTGTATCATACTCGGTTGTATATAAGGTGCAAATCGACACATCAAAGCTTTAGTTAGAGACTTACGTCACACGTTGGGATCCCGTGATCCATTTAATTAATGAAAGATGAGAACGGAGATAAGAGTGCTCCAGTCGACGGGCCTAAAAAATTTTAGCAACTTTGGCGAGCACTCAACGTAAGTTTGGAACTAAGCAATTCACCACTGCAGCAAATTATTATTAATGTATATGCAATTAGCGGCTAGTGTATTTAAAGATTATTCAGTTAAATTAGTCTAAGTGAATATAAGTCAATTAGGCAAGATTGAGAAAGAGTGAAAGTATTGAACATTGTAAAAACAAAGGAACTGGTTTGAATGAATTATTCAAGAAAGACAGAAGATAGTGATTAACTGTAAATAAATATACATATATAGTATGTATCATTGCAAATGAGTGAATGCGTTTGTGAGTAATTAATATTTTATTTAATGAGTGTTTTTGTACAGAAGTTGCTTTTGTGCGATTAAAAATTGCTTAAAAGTAAAATACACAAATTAAATATCACAACAAAACTTAAAGGGCAGGAGCACATTGATATAAGAATATATACTTATATTTTTTCCATTATATATGTATTAATATGAAAAAAAAAAAAAACAATGCATATTGGCTTCCATTACGTTTTAAACAATATTAATAAGAATTAGTAAATGCCATATTAAAAAAAATGTCCAAGCAAATCTATAATTTATAAAGGAATTACTATTAAAAATAGATAGTTAATTAAATTGGTTACAAGTAATGAGAATAGTTTCAATTAAAATTAGGAATGGTTACAAAATCTGTTGGGTAAGTCGGAGACGATAAGAATAAAAAAGTGTAATTTCTATTATAACTGAATTTATATATTTGAATTGTTAAAATATAGAATTCAGTTCTGCTTGCAAATTCAAATTTTATTCCTCCACTTATCCTGGTACAGAGTGAACATATTACTTGTTCATTCTATTATAAAGTGTCCGATAATTAAATTGGTCTTACTAAAGTCAATTTTTTTTAAATTTTAAAGATTAATATTTTAACTGAAACTTATCGCCGCTCAAAAAAACGAATATGAATTTGAAGGTTATCGCAAAAGCTTTCATTTGAGTGTATAGCTCAAGTATTTTCTATGGATTAAATAATAATCAAGAAAATATGTTTTTTTTTTACCTTGATTTATTTGTTTGCCAATTTGAAAATGATTAGAATAGATTAAAACAGCTAAGGTCCGAATACATACACTTGAGTCGCAGCTGTTCTTGTCCCAACCGTAAGAAATCACACAGGTGCGACAAAGACATCTGCGACTTATATTAAGGATGGTCTGAATATATGGCCGAAAAAATGACACACACTTGAAAGTTTGTAAATAAGGAGATGATAAATACGAGATCACCCACAAAATTTTAGAAAGATTGAGAAGCTTCTTTAACCTTTAGATCGCCAGCAAAAAAGTGTGAAAAATTGTTAGTTTTCGGATCAAAATTCATACATAAATGTACATGGACTATGAGGCAATATCCTTGGTCGAGGTTGATCAGAAAATTCGGCTATCCGGGCGTCTAAAGGTTAAGGACATGTACTAGAATCGTAAAAATTCCTATCAATCCAATTTTTTAATTTTATGAAACATAAAAATAAAGATTTATTTTTGAAAAAATGTCTGTTAGCCCGTCGGTAATAATAGAAACATTATGTGAATCTAGTTTCATGAAATTCCATCCACAATTTACAGGGATTGTTGTTTTCGAAAATTTGGAGGACAAGAATCTCTGAATTATGAACGAAATTTTCGAAGACAAAAATATCTGTGAATTATGAATAGAATTTTATGAAACTGGAATTACATAATGTTTATATTATTACCAAGGTGCTAACAGAGAGTGTTTTCCAAAAATTAATGTCTATCTTCATATATTTTGTTAGATGTAATAAAATTTCAATTTAACACGCATTCTTACGGAATCTAACGATTTCTTACCGAGACTTATCATGTAATCGAGATAAAACTAAAGAAAGAACACTTGAAATTTTGTATAACAGTAACTAATTTAAACATGTATCAACGATAAAAAATGTATATTAGAAACCGTACAGCCAAAAGTTTGTCAAATTAATCTTTATATAGTAAGAAAATATTAAAATCAATTTTAACCGACTTCAATTGACTATACTAGTATAGTTCTGTATACAAATATATTTTAAAATCATAAGAACTTAAATTTTGAAATTTGACTAACTTGGATTTGATTATATTGACAGGACTCGAGTCTGAGTCTCGAATATCAATTTGGGCTAACAGGGTTTGAAAGGTAACCTTCACCTTCAAAATGATGCCCTGCCAGTTTTTGCAGTACTTTCTACCGGAGTTATCGGAATTTTTGACAACGGCTTTCGATCAGCTATTTAAAATTTTTACGAAAGTGAAATATAGAACTGTGTGTGTTTAACTTTTTATGAGTCAGCCTGATGAGATAGTACGTAAAGACCTTTGAAACGTCGCAATTTTTAAAGTTTATTGAATAAAATTGCAAATTGTTCTCTGATGATCGTTTAAAGTCTTTTATTTAACATTTAATATAACAAATTGGAACGATAACATCTGTCATACTTAACAACATTTTTGTAAAAAAAAATGTTTTTTTTTTCATTTTCCGGTTAACTTTAAAACTGAGAGGTGTAAAAAAATGTTCGAGACATAAAAGGTTTGTTTTTAAATAGAAAATATGAAAAATAAATTAGAATAATAAAATAGAAAATCAAAAAAACCATTTTTTTTTTCATAAAATTTTTCTTTTGCTTATGTAACTCACAACTGTTTAGAACTAAATTTAGAAAAACATGAAAGAAAAATGTTTTTCCTATTTTTTTTTTCTTTTGACTTCGTATTCGTATTTTCTGTCTAAAAATAAACCATCTATGTCTCAAATATTTTTTCTAACCCTCTCAGTTTTAAAATTAATCAAGTTTTTTTTTCATAAATACTCATAATTCCAGTTAAAAGACCGCAAAAAAGCTGGCGGGATATAATTTTAAAAGTGAAGATCATACCTCACAAACCCTGTTAGTTGTTTTATTCTAAACTAAATATTTTCAAACTAGCGAGCAAATCTATAAAACTGCGATAACCTTCAGCCAAAATATTAAATTTACTCAATTTTGGCTTCGGTATGGCAAAAGCGATTGAGACAACGTAAAAAAGTGTTCTTGTTTCTCGTGACATTGTTATAAACTTTGGAAAACTTATTTATTTAAAAACAGAAATGTTCGCCCGATTTCTATATCGTCTCCCTATTATACATTTGGATGATCAACCATTACCAGTTTATTCTCTGCATGGAGCTACAAGTATTTATACAGTTAACCGTTGTTAAACATGTAATTCATTCTATCTCATTAGTTTATCAAAATTTTTAATTATAGTTATTCTGCACATAAAAATTCAATTTATTTACTTTTTGAGTATTATGCATTGTTTTAAGCATAGTTTTTTAAATGTAACATATTGCTAAATTTAAAAAATATAAATATAGACACATTTGGTTAATATTTAGGTACACTTATTGTATATAAAATGACCATATCCGTTAATTGTACGTCGGGGCCGTAATAGAGAACGACAATATATGGACTAAAGCATTAATGAGAAGAGAAAGTACACGGCTATTCCGTTTATTTATTCAGTTTATGAATTCAAAGCACTTTGATCTATTT
Organism: Megastigmus stigmatizans; assembly: GCA_900490015.1. Taxonomy (NCBI): domain Eukaryota; kingdom Metazoa; phylum Arthropoda; class Insecta; order Hymenoptera; family Megastigmidae; genus Megastigmus; species Megastigmus stigmatizans. The sequence goes on from UELV01180735.1 coordinate 10,150, forward strand.
TCAAGATGTGTCCTAATTTCTCATGCGTAAGGCATCTCGCGAAGAATCATTTTACTAGTATTTAATTGAGACTTTGTATCAAATTTTTTTACGGTTCTATCATTATAGTTTTTTTAAATACTCAAACCTGCAGTTACACCTCTTTTCTTTTAATGTAAATCTAAAATTATTCATCACTATTAAACATATAGCGATGTATCAAATGGTGCAGTGAAAAAATTGTGATACAAAATCTCAGTTCCAATGGAAAATATAGAACTGCATAAAAAAAATAATATGATATAGTAAAATCTTTAACTAGATAATAAGAGAATTTGCATTCTGCTCATCTTCCACATTCCATCGAAAAAATGAAGATTTATTAAAGCTTAAATGTGGAAATAACAGACAATTATTATATAAATATTCCACAGTGGAATCTATACAATTTTTTTTTATGTGATAGAGGCACCATAGGAATTTAGGAACAATAGATGAATCATAAATTAATTTACACAGTATATATGAAGGCTCAAAAAAGCAAAGATTTAACTAAGTTATTCATTTTTTTCTTTACAGTAATTAATAATTGGGACCAAATCGTAAAAAAAGATATTTTAAATTTCAGGGACATATTGCTTTTACTTTAATTTTCTTCAAAGGGATATAAAATAGATTTTCGTGTAATAATTTGTCGTTATTATAAACGTTTATTAATATTCTTTTCCAATATAATTATTTTTAGAATAAAAATTTTCCGTAAGCCTCATCTACATCACGTAAATATTTGAAAAAATGATCAAGTTTTAATTTATAATAATCGTAGGAATATTTGTTTCCGGGTAGGGCACACCAAGCCTTTCGCATCTCGTTAAATCCTGTACATAATCGAAGATTTTTTTATCTCATTTTTTAGATGAATGCTGTTTTCAAACACTGTATAGTAATTTCCAATTTTATATACATAGTAGAATCGTTGGAAGGACATAAACAAGCGTTTAGTAAGAAGCAATAACTTTATCGGTTCGTGCGTCAAAATGAAGGAAAAAAGTAAAAAAATACTTGTTAGTGACGGTAGATGTAAGTTATTGGCTTCACTACGTATTTAATTTATCGATCAATCACTTCGTGCTGAATGTGATGATTCGTCATTACTACTCAAAAATTGACGATAAAAGCGAACTTTGTAAAATTTATCAATTTCCAAGAGTAGATAACTATGATAGTACAAACACAGTTTTATGTGTGAGTGCATAAATGCAGGAAAAGGGCAAAGAATCAATATCTTTTCTTAGAAAAAGGAAAGGACGATGAGTAGCTATAAATTTTACCTTCCCTCTTGGTTGGTTTTATTATTTCAGAAAGAGATGGAAGGTATGAAATCGTTAAGTACTTGTTAAAAAATTTCAGATTATTGTTTTTAAACTGGCATCCATTTATTATGCCATTCAGTTTGTTATAATGTAAATATTCTTTCTCTCTTCTTCAACTTCAAAACAATTAGTTAAATATTTTATTGGAAATTTTAAATATTTCTTTAGTATATTTAAAGTACAATGAAAATTTTACTATTATTATTACGATATATTGGATTGCTTTTAAAGACGCGCTGTACACTTATGCATATAATATGCATCCGGAAAATGGTCCCTGGTAAAAATTATTTTTGTTTAAAAGTGATAATTTTTTTATATATAGTGATAATTTTTGCTAAGAAATAATAATTTCTGATAAAAACTTACAAGTAATATAGGAATTCTGAACAAAATATTAAACATTATCACTTTTTATAGAAAAATCAACACTTTTTATCAAATATTATAAAAAAAATATCAAAAATAATCCCTTTTTAGCAAAAATTATTGCTTTTTAACAGAAATTAACATATTTTATCATGTCCCTGCTCAAAAAATCCAGTTTTTTTTTATTAATTGCAAAAATATTCAAATTCACGTTGATTTTATGCCGTTATTTAATTTTACCATACGGATGATAACACCCGAACTGGAGAATTAAGTTTTAATATTCGAATTTTTGAATATTTTAATTTTAAAAAAGCTAAGCTTTTTAAACAACAATAATAAATAATAAAGTATAATAATTTTTGATAAAAAGTGATAGCGGTTGATAATTTTTAATAAGAAAAAATTATTTTCTATATTTTTAAATAAAAATTAATAATTTTTTTAACATAAAATAATTTTTTTATAAAAAGTGATAATTTATATTTTTCTGAACCCGTATTATGATAATTTATGATAATTTTTGATAATTTTTGGTTATTTTTGATAATTTTTTCTAAAAAAGTTATAATTTCTGATAAAAAGTGAAAAGTTTTTCGGAATTCCTATACTAATTATCAGGAATTATCACTTTTTATCGAAATAATTTTTAGAGAAGGGGTGATGTTAACATATTTGTGCAGTACCTATGTACTGCCTCCCGATGCTAAATACAATTAGTTTGAGATAATTCGTTTTACAATGTCTACCAAAATTCGCACTTTTATCAGAATTCAAAGGTTCTGATGTGTCGCTTGTCCTTTACTCATTTTTATATTGCATTTATAATTATTATATAAGTATTTTATTCTGAATACGCAATGCAATTGCATGGAATCAAGGACCAACATTAATTGAAAGAAACTATTCTTTAGTAACTTTATTTCATGTTATTTTATACACCTAAGCGCGCATTGTCTCGATTTTTCCAAAGAGTGAAATAAATGAAATATAAGTGCAACGATGTAACTGTTATCGAAAAGAAAGCAGACTTTGCGTGCAAACGAAAATGCGAGTAGAGACCGTATGATTCGAGTAGATAGACATTGTTTGTACAAAAGTTTACCTTTATATCGTATATTGATAAAAATGATAAAACATAGATAAATTATAAGAATGGTGAGAGCTAAAATAGCAACTCATGTTGCCGTTTGAAAACTGTAGTACATGGTTGATAATACCGATAATAGCGTGACGATTGGAAGATATAAAGAATTATAAAATAAAATTATAATAATACATATGCGCGTTGAACACACACACACACACACACACACACA
>UELV01180737.1:0-15021 GCA_900490015.1 Megastigmus stigmatizans
GTGTCGAGTTTTGCGGGTGTGCAGCAGTAGCGCCGAGATTCACAGCGGCATTTGAGGTCTGCTGACGTCGTCGATGGAGAGCAGCCCCGCGCGCTTTCCCAGAGCGCGTCGAGCTACCGCACAGATGCACAGCCGCGAATGAACTCGTTCACTTGCAGAGGCCTCCGTTCTACCCCTTCCAATCATACATCGAATGATTGAAAGCGGGAAGCAGTGCAACGAGACACCGCTGCTGCTTCGCATAGAGTCACGATCGCGCGAAGAACCACTGGACGAGAGAAAATGCTGGTGCTGAACCCGCTCAAACTTTATATGTAGAAAATGATTTAGAAAAAAAAGCATAAGTAGTTGAAGGTAAAGAGGGAGATAAAGTGAAATTGAGGTAAAGAGAAACAAGAAGCATGAATGTGAGACGTTTTTGAAAAAAAAAAGTACGTTAGAGGACAATGCGTGAGGTCACTGCGAGTATATAGGCTCCATAGAGGATATATTCAACGGGCAAGTGCTTTTTGTGAAACAAAAAAAATATTGTGAAAAGAATTGAACTCTGGAATATAGTACAATTGCCTATGTAAAGGGTATCTATAGAGGGAAAGGAAATAATAGAATATAGCTGCAAAGACCCATGCATGAAATGGGATGAGTTGAGAGCATTTGAAAAAGAAAAAGGACGAGCAAATATAAAAAGATATGTTTTAGATTTAGTATTTAAAGGTTATTAGTGTATGTCGGAATAATTTTGTCATTCAACAAAATCAATTGAAAATTGTAAATGTAACTATTATATCTATGCCTTTAGAAACCAAAAAAAGTACCTTAACTTTAAAAAAAATAAATAATGTAAGCAATATCCTGACGAACATTAGTGTTTTATAATTTTATAAACAAACGCGATTGAATATTTGAAATACGATCGTTTATTTTATTTAACGACTCTTTTAACGCATCAGATAACTTGATTTCACATAATATATTTTTAATTTTTGTAAACTACATTTATGAACATATGTGTATATATATATATTACATTCGAAGTTGCTTTATCCAAATCAGTATTCGCTGAGTGTATGTAGCAGAAGTGACTGTTACCTTTCGAACTAGCAAATAAGCATAGCCTTTTTATTGAAAAAGTAAGAGCAAATAGAAAAAGTGCGAAGAACAAAGAAGAAGAGTGATAAAAAGAATAAAATATGAGATGGAGAAAAGCGACAAAGTGGCAGTCTCATCCGATAAAATCGCACATTCACATTTCTCTCTGTACTTAAAACATTGATCCATGTGTTTTGCGATGCAGTTTCTCCTCTTTTCTCTATATCTATTGCTCTCTCTCTCTCTCTCTCTCTCTCCCGCTCTTTCTCCCTCCCACTTTTACTCGAGTCGGCATATGCTAATATTGATTGTGTTTGTATGCGCGTACGAGACTTCAATACTTTATTTTATGTGCGAATTATATCTGTATATACGCATTGCAAATGAAACACATGTATGTACTATATACATTTGTAATTTATATTTTAGAAGATGTGCGTTCGCCGCTCCTGTACATATATGCATATATAAATTAATTAATGTACGTCATTTTCGGGTATAGCAGATCACTTAGAGATCAATGAGCTTCGTTCTGACTGTTTCGTTCACGCAGCACACAGACACACGCGCGCGTCGCGCATTTTATATATATGTATATATATGCGTATATGCGAGAACGTTTCACACCGCACGCGACTTTCACTTTTGTTCCTCTTTATAAATATATGCTATATACGCACTTGTACGCTTTATCTCTGTATGACGTCAGGGTGACTTTGTTCAATAGATGATTTTTAACGCTCGCCGCAGTTTTATCGATAACGGTATATAATGAGTATAATAAACCTTCGCTTTTTTTCTATTAGCTTTTATTCGTTAACGATTTTTATATGGGAAAAAGGGGATTTATCGATGACAAAATTGAACGGCGCATCAAAGTTTAAAAATCCATTGGGGGGGAGGATAGAATGTTGGTGCAATCCGGATGAAAAGAATGGTAAAGCTCGTAGAGAGGGAATAGGTTCATCGTTATCAGTTTACTACGGTGATTATTTTGTTAACGTGTGCGTTAACTTGCACATTAACGCCACCTGCCATGATTTATAACTAGGTTACACTTTTTGTATGTCATACATTGTGGCCTGCTGTGTTTTGAATAAATTAGCCTTTAATAAGCTACTTATTTTCGCATTTATTTTAATATACGGGTGAAAATGTGTAAGCACACGTGTCTGACCTATAACGTACATTTCTACTGAAATGTACTTTCATGAAATGTACTTCATAAAGAGATAATTAAATATATTCATCGTAATTACTACAACGCGTACTATTAAGTATCTCTCTTCAAATATTTATAATTATGAAATCACTTTCAGCTTGATAATGCACTTTTAAGCGTAGAATGTAAGCACATGCACTTCAGAATACGTGTAGCGAAGAATTTAAATTCAATTTGACGCAATCCCCTTGCACTTTTTTAGAGTGGAATTGCAATTCTATGCGCAATGCGCTCTTCTACTAAAGATTCATTTTTAACTATTTATGTAGCTGAGATAAGCTCTAATCAAATAAAAGTGCTAAACTCGTTCATATGCATTTGTAACGGCTATTGAAAGGCAAAATTGATTTTTGTTTCAGGTAAGCGCACAGATGCAGACTCCGCATATTGGAAGAGTCAAGGTACATATATATTATATTACATTTTTCATTGCCCCAAAGTGAAATCTAAATGCGATGAAAATTGATAAAGCGACGAGGCGATTCTTCGTAACAATGATTTTTTTGCGTGGCTCAAAGGTAAAATAAAAAAGCGGCGTAAACAAAGTTATCAAGAATGAAGTAGAATTTAACGGCCTTATGAGTAACGAATTTAACGTCGTCGATTTTTCGCAGCGTTTAGAATGTCGCGCAGCTGTGGATGTTTCATCCTCTCATCGCGCACAATCGGAGGGACAAAGGGACACAATAGCCACGTGCGCGCATAATCGTGCAACACTTGTCTCCTCGATCATTATGAATATACACACATTAGCCCAAAGGACCCGCGCCCGTTCTCCATTATTGGATCGAATGAATTAATTAGGACGTGTTGGGTGGCGTACAATTAGGCCAACATTAGAGACTCGGTGCCAGCGTACGTCCCTATTCTCATTATCTTCGTCTCGTACTAGGTCAGTCGTAATTTAAACGCCTGTCCCAATAATACATTTCTCTCTCCCTTCAGACCCTTCGACTGCTTTGCGACATCCCCTGGCAATGCTCGCTTAACTCTCTCGTACGTTTATATTCGTTCTTTCTCCCCCCACCCCACCGGCCTTTTCTGTAATTATAGAAGCGATAGTTATTGCGAATTCTTGTTCGAGGCATTCCTCGAATTCTTAAGTGCGTAACTGAGATGCGGAACTTCTGCAGTTTTAAGAAGCTGTTAAAATTTAACGATTGTCTTTTCTGCGCATAAGTCGCTCCACGTCGTGTTTCAAATGTTAGCGTTTGTTTATTATATTCACGATCTACTTAATATTTCAATTTGTTTATTACATAGTTGAGTTTTTCATTGAAACTACTAACGAGCTCACCAAATACAAGTGAAGTATGATTAATGTATTTGCATTTTATGTAAATTATATGTAAACACGTATATTTTTGCTATAGTATTTATGTAATTTTTACGTATAAGTTAATATAATGATTTTTACACAAAATATTCTGCTCTGAACAGCTACACAGAGTATTATGAATATTATCTAAAATTTTTAATACTAAATGCACTTTATTCAATGCAAATATTACGTGTATACCATATTGAGTATAGTTGATGTGTTATATATTGCAACGAATAGTAAAAATAAATAAGGTATGCTGATTAAATTGTATATACATATACATTATGTACAAAGCTTTGGAGGGTTATTTATACTAAATTATAAATTACACTTTAATCAAAATCATTATTTACTTACACACGGAATAATAATTTTGTAAACAACTATATTCGTTAGGAAAGTCCTTCACTGTATTCCAGGTCACGGATTTTGATAAAACTGTGGGTAGGCCAAATAATAAAATGATAAACGCAACCCTTAATTCATTTCCACAGATCCTGTTTACAGAGTTAGTCTTTATACCTCTTCAAAATTTTTATTTATTGAAACTTTATTATAAATCAATACATAATAAAATTTAAAACTGAAATAATTTAAGTAAAAAAAAAGGATTGAATATGAGATTTACCGATTGTACAAAGAATTATATAGATTATTCCAATTACTTTTTGAATATTCCATTTCTATAACGATTAGAACTTAGAAAATAAAATTTCTAACCACAAAATATAGTTATGAGTGACCTTGGTTTGAAACTGCAGTGGTGCCGCAATGGGAATTGAAACTGATAATTGCCAGGGGTTATTTTTGCATCAGATGGCGAAATTTGTGCCAACGATGATGCTTGCGTATTCTTTTTCACTATAGACTCGCATAACTATTTTAGTCGATTTTGCCGCATAATACACATATATTTTACTACGTGCATGAATCTTTTTTTACGAAATCAATTCTTTATTTTAATATTGGTAACGTGTTATATATATACTATATATATAACACGTTACTAATATCAAACTACAGACTTGATTTCGTAAAAAAAGATTCATGCACATAGTAAAATATATGTGTATTATTCGGTAATATATATATATAATAATATCAGTTTCACTAGATCATAATATAGTCATAACATTTAGAACATAAAGGAGGACGCCGGTAGCGGCCCATGGTCAAACTTGGCATGAATCCTATAAAATCGACATCAGCACAAAGAATCCTTAAACTCTGAAGTATTTGAAGAAAAAATGTTTTCTCTATGAAGTGCAAAATATAAAAAAAGTGATTTTTTATAATTTTTAATACTAGATGTCGGATGAAATCTTGAGTTTTTCACTCATTTTAACAAAATTGACTTGAATTTTTTTTTATATTTCCACGCATTTCCCCCGATTAAATTTTATTCCAATATTAATATTTTGATCAGCTCTAAAGAATAAAAAAATTTTGTACGTTTATCTAGGTTTATTTATTTTCTACGCATTCGTCGGCTTCCTCCTTTCAAAGAAGCACATCAGTCCGAAAATTAGATCATGTTTTGTTTACAAATATAGATAGACGCCCTAAGATTACTACATTTACATTTTATACTGTAACCCCTACTGTTATACTTGATCGTATTTGATTTTAGCCTATGTTTTTGATGCTTTATACGTCGCAATCAGCTATATTAACCTATTTCTTCCCAAGCGGCCATTTTATAGTCGATTGGTTTTTTGCCTAAAAAATTGCCGAAAAAAAAATAATAATAACACTTATAATAACCAATAGCACTTTTCTGAAGTAAAATTGTCGACTCTATCCGATTCTGAAGTCAGAATTTTGAAATTTCCATTGGAAAATGTATAACAGTATAAATGTATAAACAGGATAATAAGAGAAATAGATAGATAGATAGATATGGATAAATATATACGTTTAATTGTAACATATTTTTGTTTAATTTCGATGCTTTCAAGAGGTACATTCTCTAATATTTCATGATTTCGTTTAGCTTCTAATTACTTTTCAAATAACTCTTTTCATATTGTGTTAAAATATCTGCAACAACCATTACTGTATTTATTTGTAAAAATATAATATAGAAAATATAGTTTATAACAGCATATTTATGAAATAGCAGCCTGTAAAAGTTAATAACTTCTTATATTCACCTTAATAAAATCATGTTTCTCGTGATGTATATATTAATATATATATATCTTGTTTTTATTTCCATAAGAATTTACAACCGATATTAATGCATATGATATGCATATTTATTATTCGACGTAACATTAAGTTCGAAACACACAATACCATTTGCTATATTAAGACGATCGTAAGGATAGAATGTGTTGTGAGCTCGATGAATTTCTGTGCGTCGAAGGGTCATTATCTTCTTTAATGGCAAGTCATAAACAAATGCTTTCTTGACCTCATTATACTCTTTGATGGATGTTTATGTAACTTGCATATGCACTGTATATTCTATTGTCATAGGTACAAATTATAATTTTCTGTCTAATTATCAACATTTATATCAACCTGCTCTATAATTATTCTCAATTGCTTCAACCTAAAGCTGAAATGTATTCATATTGATAGAAGTGAAAAATTAGCTCTGGTGGTAGAAGATTAGACCGATTAGAAATTAAAATCAGGGCCTCGTAAGGACTGGCATAATTTGCCTGAATTATGATGACGATCAGGTCAGACACATTATCAGGGCTACGGTAGGGTATGTAACGCGAACCCCGATCAGAACCTGGCCAGGCAGCCAGATTTTAGGCAGATGCATTAACGCCTGATCAATGCTTAACTATATAGGTTATCGATAAAGGAGTATACGTGGTACGCTCTGTCGATTTTTCAAACACTCAAGGCTTAATAGTAGGTCTACGTGCACCAAGTCGCGAAGGAGTCTACGAAGAGCAATCCATAATTCTTTGTCACCAGTTGTTACTTGACATTCAATGCGATGTCTATGTGCACCAAGTCAATGAAGATGGAGTCTACGTAGTGCGCCCCATAGTTTTTCGTTACTAGGCGTTACTCGTTCCAAAAAACTTAATTTTTTTACTCGGGACGCGATCAAAAATCTAATTTTTCATGTCAATGTACTCGATATACATATATTTACTTTAAAACAAAGTTTTAACTACACGTACGTAAATTACAAAGAGGCTTTGCCTCTCCAAAGTGATTACTTTCAATAAGCTTATTAAATTTGAAGTTAACGTAAAATACATGTACTAAAGCGGTAAAGTAATTGTGCCTTATTTGACATTGTTACAATATATATTTCTGCTTTTATCGTATAATATTGGAACGGTCAATATATTAAATTAAGGTAAATACTCAAAAAAAAAAAAAACTTTCCTAAAAAGATCTGTGAACTAATCATACATGTAACTAATACTTGTGTCCTGAATGAGACTGGCAAAAAGCGATTTGCGAATGATCGATCGTACGATTCCGTTTTTCATCCAATCCTTGATATCCTTTTCTGATAGTTCTACAAAAAAGCATTGCTTAATTATCGTCTTATCGATCGCCCACCAGCAAGCTATTAATTAATACTTACACATATGTTGAAATTGCCCGATGAAATATCGGAGACGGTAATGGTTTGTTCTGCACGTATTGTACATAATATATTTTCTGTACTTTTCAGCAGTCAGTATGTTTTATTTTATTTTTAGATGAATATTTTTTTCTTAAAAAATTATTTTAAAAACCTATTTCTTAAGGGGATACGCTATGGTCGGAAAGGTTCATAATTTAGCAGTTTTTTCATTTAATACAATATATAAAGATAGAAACTAATATTTATAAAAAAATCTCTCTGTTGCCACCTCGATAATGATGTAAACATTGCGTGGGTCCAGTTTCATGAAATTTCATCCAAAAATCCCTGTGAATTGTGGATGAAATTCCATGAAACTGGTACCACTTAATGTTTACATAATTATCGAAATGGTGACAGAGAGGTGACAGAGACAATAATGCACAATATTGATCAGATTAATTGTTATTATACGGTACTTGATTGGAACATACGTAAACGAGTAAAATTATTTAAATTATTTATTTATTTAATTATTTAAATTATTATAAGACCCTCAGTCTCCAACTGCTTTCCTAGATTATGACTGGTCAAATATGTCAAATACTGGAGTCGTATAGTTATTCTTACTTATTTGAGCTGTAGGTCACTTACCTTAATAATATACATTACGTACCAATCATTATAATAATAAATCTTAAGAGTATGTGCCATGGACGGAAAGATTCCTACCTTACCGGTCTATGAATTTAACGAAATGTATAAAGATAGAGACTAATTTTTGGAGAAACCTATATATATTTTGTTAGATGAAAAACCGGTAAGGTAGGAATCTTTCTGTCCATAGCACATTCATATAAACGTACCAATGTTTGGATCATTCGAGAATGGTATAAAGCTAACACGTATACCTAATACCATCTTTAAGCGGTAACGGGGAAGCCGTACTTAAAATGTGCGACCTACCTTGCCTGTGTTTTGATTATTCAATTTATGTTTACAGGGATTATTATAATCACTTCACAATTTCGGAAATGATAGGAAATATAATATATTTTGTGCGTCTCGTCTTTGTGTCTCAAAACTCTATGATAAAATAAAAAATCATTCTCATGACTACTAGGGTGTCATTGTAAGGTTATATGACTTTTTTGTCGAATATCGAAGCAATTTAGACACATATGTCTAAGAAACATACCAGACGCACAACCGTATTTCTGCACAGAAAGTTTTCTAATATTAAAAAGTAAGATTCAGCCAACAACAATATTTTGATTTGAAAAATAGGATTGGAAATTACGCGTACGTAAGAAGCTACGAGAACAGTTTGAAGATTTAGGAGGAGGACTAACACGCATGACGTGTTCGGCTTAGCCCTCTAGCTAGATTCTGTAGCTTTTGGTTTCCTGCGCTCGTAATTGCAATCTTATTTTTCTAATAAAAATATTGTTGTTAGCTCAATCTTACTATTCTATGTTTCAAAACACTCTATCTATGTAGTAACATAATTGCGGGTTTGATGTGATTCTTAGAAATATTCGTCTAAATTGCTTCGATAATCGATAAAAATATCACCTAACCTTACATTACAATCTCATTAGTAGCCGTAAGAATGATTTTTTATTTTATTTTGGAGTTTCAAGACACAAAGACCAGTGGCACAAAATATATTATATTTCCTACCATTTTCCAAATTGTGAAGAGATTATGATAATCCCTGTAAACATAAATTGAATAATCAGAATACCGGTAAGGTAAGTCGCATATTTTAAGTACGGCGACATCCAAGCATAATTGGTATATTTACCTTGTACAAAAAAATTAGATTCGGTTATAGATTAGAATACGAACTTTTTATTCTGCAATCGATATCAGACTCGAGTCTCAAAAATTATTATAGATTTTACTGGCTGAATAAAATATTTTCTTTTATTATTTAAAGATGAAAGGTGGACTTATAAATAGATATATTATGCGAATTAAATAATAATTACTATATACTATTTAAGCTTCGTCGATTACAAAGTGCAAAATGAAATTATCTGTAGAAATTGAATAATTAAATAAGGAAATTAGTGATGTGAAAAGTCATCAACCTCATACGTTAGTTACTTTTATTCAAATAATAAGTTTCCATTTGTATGAAATGCAATGGTTATTATTTATTTTATTACTTTTTCGATAAGTTCCAATTATAAGTCATTTGATCTATTTTTTTTTTACTAATTTAAATAAATTACTAGTGCTGTTTTATATCAGTTATTAATTGGGATCTCGCTGAGTTTTGTTCTGATTTCTATTGGTCATCACATTTTAAAACCAAGATTTGAAAACACTTTGTTGCAAAACATGAGAGTATCAATCAAATCATCGTTACATACAGCGACTGTATATTCTGTACAGTTGCTGTTTCCAGTGTTACCAATAGTCGACTAATGTAAAAGAAGAAGCTATTTTAGGCCAAAAAAATCACCTCGATGTCCAATAAAAACGTCAGCTGCAATGTCCGGCTAACGATGAAGATACATAATTTTCGAATACGGCGAATAATTAATGGGGAAAAAATTCAAGCGAAGCGCATAAAAAGTCTGCTTCAAACCTCCCGGAAGCGTCACAACTAGGCACGCCCCCTTATTATTGCGATATCGCGTGTCGTTGAGTATATAAATTTTCGAAATTTCTCGGCTGGCGTTCTTTTCTTGACAACGGCGCGGGTAACAACTGACCTCGGGAACGGCGTGAACTCGTTGCTTTTTTCTCTCCTTCTTGCGTTCCGTTATACATCGACGAAAAACTTGTATCATAACATTTAGCGCTGGCAGAGCAGAGGAGGGAAGGCAAGCACGAAAGCGGATATACGGTCTTGTGTTATGTTTTATGGGCGCGAGTAAAGCAGCCGTTTAAAGCGGAAAGTAACGGTGCGGCAAGTTGCGCGAGTCGCCAAGGCTTTTTTTTTACTTCCGTCATCCTTGCGATTGGCAGAGCGACGATTTGGAAAACGACCTATATGCTCTAGACGTCCGCAGCGCTGTTCCAGCGGCTTTTCTTTTTCTCCTTCTCTCTCTCTCTCTCTCTCTCTCTCTCTCTCTCTCTCTCTCTCTCTCTCTGTACTTTGCTCTGACAGCTTTTATTCCCCCTTTCTTCACGCGTTCTTTGCTCTTGCACTATTTTTCTTTTCCTTTTATTGCCATTATATTAAAGGCTGCGGTACGCTGACGCTGTTTTCTTAATAAGGCTGGAATTTAGAAGATACGGAATGCAGAGTTTTTATCGAAGCTCCTGGGGGATGCAATATGTTAATGTCGAGAGCTTTGCAAATTGCGAGTGGACTTAATTTTGAATCGTTGTTCAACAGTAGTTATTTATTACTTAACTCAATTACAATTTCTTTTATGAATTTACTGTACTAAATTCAACAAACGTATTATTTTAATTCGTACTTTTTATATCTACTTTATTTTATAATCGATGATTATAGAAATAATTGTCAAGTGACAATTATTTCTATCTGTAATCTGACATGTGACATCTGTAAACAATTTGAGCTTTCGTCAAGGATTAAATAAATACAGTATTAGAAAAAAGTGTAATATTAAAAAATAGGGATTTTACTAAGCATATAATTTCTACATTTTTTTGAGATAGGACTTTATTTTATATCATGAAGCACAAATCTTAATATCTAATCAAACCGTTTTAGATAATAAGTTTAAGGTATGACATTTATAAGCTTAGCAAGGCCATTCTTTTCGGTATAATAGTGGTACATATCATTTTCTTTTGACTAGAAATTCAGATGAAAAGTTGAAATTTTTCTCTTTTTGATACCAAAGCCAGCTATACCGCTTTTAAACTTGGAGTTCCTAGGTTTTTTTTTGCGGGAATTTAAAGGACATTCAATACTTTAACAAAAGTTCAATAAAAAGTGTATGAAATAAAATCCCGTCTATCCAATATATAATATCCGTAATTCAACAATTTCTTTCATATAACCGTCACAAAAGTTCAGCAGTTTTCACAAAGTAAATTTTTTCCCACTCACATGCCTATATAGCTCGTCCTGCGCGCGTCCTCCATTTTTCCGCCTCCTTTATCCTTATTTATATCTCTCTCTTTTTCAGTCGCTGCCGCTCGGCCGCGCTTCTTGGCGATCCCTTTGCTTTTTGCTCGTCGTGTGCTTCAAACTTTTTGTCCGCCACCGCGCGGGAAGCCGTCGTCAGCGCACGCTTACACGTGATCTAGCTCCGCTCTCTATACCAGCGCCCGATACTCGGAGTCATAATTCAGCCACCAGTATAGCGTGGTTCTACGTAACACACGCGCATCTACATATATACACTACTATACCAGAATACACATTTAGTGGGTGCTTATATATAGCGTCTCGTCGATGCGAGTAGCGTGACGTTATTATCCGTGAAAAATTGGAGATACTCGTGCGCTTTCTTTCTGCCTCCTTATGGGGGCGCGATCGATCCGTTGATCCGTCGCCCTTGGCTACACACGCGGTGTACGGCCGTGCAGAGACACACACTCATACGATTCAGGAGATTTTTGTCGCGACGCTACCGCATGTCCTGATGGATTTCTCCTGTATACACCGATGCAGCAGTGTTCGCGCGGGCGTCGATGCGCTAGCTTATTACTTATATCTTGCTATTTTTCCGCCGTGTATATAGTCGAGATGAAGATTGTGGCCGCAGCGTCATAGGTCGGATTTGCAAAGTGAAATTGAGTTGGATACGATGCCTGATACTCCTGCGCACATCTCACGGTAAGAGCTGAATTCTTGTTTTTTACTACTTTTATATTCCTTCTATTCGATATTGCTCTCCACCGCTCGATATGCGTCTCAGACGACGATATATTTTGAGGTGTGTATACCACGAAAACTGTGTCGTAAAAAGTTTTATGCTTTCTTTTTACGCGCTGTTTAGTTTGCGAATGTATATATCGATTGAAAGCTCTATATATTTATTCAGAATTCCATGCATCAAAAGATATCGAATTTATAGGTGCAGTATTTAGTTCAACATATATCATGACTTTAAAGCTTTATAGTATCTATAGTATTATCATTTTTCTAAATAATTGTATTATTTAACTTTATATCTGCGGGAATAATTTCAAGAAAACGAAAATAATCCTAATTTGTTGCCTTCACTACTCCTCTATATAGTCTTACTATAGTTATATTGAAAAAAATCCTTGCTGGTCTATACACTGTGAGTCCGCCGTGCCGAGCTAGGTGTATGCACTGCGTCGTGCTAATTTAACTCTTGCCTCTAGCAGCGTATGCGTATATACGTGTATGTATGTGCCAACAATCCAGGCTGTAGTCCGAGTCGAAATTGCACATAGAACTACGGGCAACAGCATAACCGGTGACGACTGCATTCGCGACCATTTCCCTTTGGCGGCTGCGTTGCGGAAGAAAATTCAGCTGCTCATCGAAGCATTCACCCTCGAGCTCTGCGCCTATGTATATTCTGCGATAGTACTGTTTCGTGTTCTATACCATCTCGATATATATTGCATAATGGAGTAAATTCGATAGGAAATATATAATCCTCCTGTTTCTTGCAGTGTTTTGTATACTGAACATTTTAAAGGGATATTTATCTGTCTTACTTTAAAGTAGGAAAAATTGAGAACGAATAGATTTTGTGTAATTTTAAAACATATAAAAATGTATTAAATCATAAGTTGCTAACAATATTTTCTATATTCTAAGTAATATTCTTGGTTTATATATAGTTTAAGTTAAAAACTCATCGATATCGTGCGCAGTATGAAATTTAAATAGTTTTAAAGTACTTAAACGTAGTAAGTGAAAAAGTCAATTTATATCACTTAGTTGATGTGTGTAAAGTAAACAGAGCAGAAGTGTGAAATGTAGGGAAAGACTTTTTTAATGCTGTGTACCTTAGATAATTATATAATGCTAAAAAATATATTATGGATTTTTCTATTATTGCTAACTGGAAAAAAAAACTGATTAACCCTTAGAGGGCCGGTCTGTCCTATGTATAGGATAGTCATGTATTGGCAGTTACAACAACCAATATTGATTTGCATGGTTGCGATAGGTGTGTATAAGCATGTGTGGGTGCACGTGTAAGTTTGCGTGTATGTGTGTGCTCGCTCATATGGGTGAACAGACTCATTCTCGAGTGTATATTATGCACTATCTTTCATTAGACGGACGACTTATTTTGAACAATGTATTTTTCAAAATAATGATAAACTAAAATGAAAATCGCGATCTGCAACATGAAAAATCCCTATATATGCTAATATCTAAATTAAAAAAAAAATTAATATTGGTCATATTGCTGTGGGCCGACCTGTCCTAAATACAGGATAACAGGTAGCTTGAAAGCTCTACCTGACTTGTTGGGTGTTTATATACATGAATTGTACTTAAAAAAATATTGATTTTCAAGAGAAAAATGCCGGCTCTAAAGATTATCCTTGCGTATGAAAAGCATGTATATCTATGTATATAAATTAAGATTCAAATATATGTGTATTGAACTTTAGGTATTTGTATCTAAATTTCAACTCACAAAGTTCATAGATTTTTGGCTAAGTATTAAAATTTTATGATACAGAAGCTTTTTTCTTAGTGAAAATTCAGATAAAAATGCATACATTTACGTTGGAATTTTAATTCCCAATAATCTTGAAATACTTTAGCAAATAATCGTTGCGGCAATTTGCGAAGCTCAAAAGCATATGCAACAATTACTGAGCCAACTGAAACGTTCCTGGAAGCACGGAAATGACAAAGTTAATTCAAATAGGTAGAAAAGCTCTCGTGGATGTTCGCTGGCGCCATAAATAGTTTACACGTGGGAGCGCCTACGTTGGCATAGGGGCTTACGGTAACTAGGGAAAATCTGTTAAGCTAGGCGAAGCTCGCGGCGTCGAATTTCCACCGAGCGCGGTGCGCTAATGCAAACAAGCTGGGCTTTCTTATCGCCCCGAACTTTGAGGGGTGAAAGCAAACCAGATCCATTGGAAATCGAATATCCTGCGAATAGGCTCCTCGGAACTTCTTGCTTCTACAGACCTTTAGTAGTGTCGGGATGTGCTCTTAGTCCATCCCACCCCCGTGTTAAGTTACGATTCAATAAATGATCGCGTTGCGTTGCGTTGCATATAATCAATACAGAATCTATTTAAAAATATTTTTTTAAAAAAAGATGAGAATCTTGGACATTAGTCTCTTCTTTGTAACACATCCAGCAATCTTTTAATTATTTATTCTTTTTAATAATTCAATTATACAATACACAAACACACACATATATATATATATATATATATATCCATCCTTAAAATGTTGTGAATTACTTGTTATACTTATAAAAAATATAAATAAATTTTTAATTATTCTTCAAGAAAATTGCTTAATATCTATCTCTTGTAATAAGTGAAACATAATACATTACCGCAAAGACAACGACGATGTGTTCGCCTTTTTTATATTACAATATATTCCATACCAACGAGAAAAAGGAAAATTTTAAAGTCACTGAAACTCTGGAAAATACTTTTAAATAATTTTTTCAATTTTTCTTCCCACTCTGAATTTGTTTTCTTTAATTATCTACAATACACTACCTTTCAGAATTTTTTAAAGAAAATCCATTATGATTGATGATTTCATCGTTGTATGGTCTAAAAACTGGCCCAATCAAGACGAAGTGCTGATGGGTTTTAGGCACGACTGCTACACGACAGTGCCTTATATTTTCCTTGTGGCAAAAAGTATCAAACTATCATAATAGAGAAGAAATTTTTTTTTTACAACGATGTATATATATATATATA
>UELV01180740.1:0-12350 GCA_900490015.1 Megastigmus stigmatizans
TCATTTTCCAAAGTAAACTCGCTCAATTATAAAGTCCTCGAAATTATCGGCTTGTCAAACCGATATAAAAAAAAGGAAGTGCTTCTCGAAGAAGAACAGTTATTTTTAACCTCGCATCTTAGGTATATGTAATAAAATGTGTGATAATCGCCGCTGCCGATGCAGTGTTAACCTATGTCCAAAGGGAGTCTTTGCCCTGCGCGCACATGTAAGATATAATCGTGTGGTATAATAGTCGGCCTCGTTGGGCCGGCACGTGTTCCGTGTCAGAGTTGACGACGCGCCGTTGGATATTATTCACAGCTGCGACGCGACTGGCGACGATTCGATTTTCGGGGGGCGCTTTTAAATTCGTTAGCGCGATTGTTGCGACTGTATAGTAGTTGTCCCGTGACTTTGCGTTGCTGTGTAGCCTCGACTTTGGATTTATCTGAGCATCCGACAATTCTAGCTCGTCCATATATATAAGACGCGTAGGTATATATATATATATATATATATATATATATTCTGCTCTATGGTGGGGCTATTATGCGGGTTATAGCGAGTCGTTTGAGCTAGTTGTTTGGTAAATATGAATGTCCTTCGCGGATTAAAATATCAGCCTCGTATCATAGATTTATATTACTTTTTATCGCTATCGATAACGGCTTATATGATTTTATGCTGGAAAATTTAATCAGTATTTTCACAGCAATCGAAAAATTATATAAGAAATTTTCAAAGTCTCTCCGGTTGCTCTCCTCTCATTATCGCTTTACACAAAAATCTAGGTTATTTTCCATCTACCCGTTCGTGGAAAGCTTCCCTTACTCTATAAGTATATATATATAACACGCAGGAAGAAATTGACAGCGCCGTTGGCGATCCTCTCGGCGTTCCAACATCATCCACTCGGTGCATGCGCGCGTCCTTAATGCGCCACATGTACTGTGTATTCTTCTATCGGCTGTTATAGCTATGTCAGCTTCCAAGGGCGCATCGGCGGTTTTGCTCATTTTCAGACCACGCGGACCCCCCGCGTCTCGTGTTGCAGCTTCTCCTGCTGCGCCTTTCCCCCTTCCTTCTTCTCCCCTCCTCCTTCCCTCTATCTCTCTCTCTTTTTCTGATTCGATTTATAAAAGTTGGCCAAGCCTCGAGTGTAGCGATATATATAAAATTAATTGAGAGGATGGTTGACCTATGCCTCGAGATAAGAAGACCAGTTTTTGCCTGTTTCGTTTAGGACGCAGAAGACTGGGATCAGCGGTGGCTGGACACCTAAACAACGGGTTCATTGATGTTTGCACGATTGCTCTCGTGACGGGACAAGTTTTGTATTGTGTCGTATCCGACGGACGGAAAAGTCACTATACTGTAAAATTGCATTGAGAGATTTTCACTTTTTACGAAAGCTTAATATAGCAAGGGTGACTTTTAGCTTTTAAAGTAGCGCAGAGCGGCTGTAATAAATGTTAAAAATAAATGTTTTACGAGGAAAATCTCGTTGATCGGAAACGAGAAAATTAGAGCGTAGAGTAGTGGACGAGGTGCGTAAAGTATATCTTAAAATTTCTTGCTCGGGTTTTTCTTTTTCTTTTTTTTTTTTTTTCATACGTGATTCGAATAATGAAATTCAGTTTCCTCGTGTGCAGGGCAATTATCTGTTTCATTGAGAGTAAAATACTAACTCATGGCTATATTTTTATAACCCAACGTTTAGTATTCATAAAAAGTCCAATTGTCCGTGTATGAGGAAAGTTTGCCCAAATCGCAAGCCTCGACTCTGTGCAATTTAGGTACACTGTGTATTTAATTTAAATAGCGAATTCCTACATTATATTTATAATGTTTCGATAACTTTTTTTTTTGTATAATGAATTTGTCATTTCAAATTGTTATTTCTCAATTAGCAATTATAAGGAAAACGATTATATCTCGTCATTGGGACTTTCTCGTACTATTTCTATCGGTGTTTTTCGATCGTTTCCGCGCGTCATCGAGCATCCTATACCTTCCACATGCTCGTGCACAAGTGCTCGAATACGCATGCTCGGGTCTCTTTGAAGTTCAGAGACGTCCGAGACAGAGTCTCAAACAGAAAAGCGTCTATTTATGTGGGAAACTTTGCAGAATGGTCAGCTATATATTCGTCCGACTCGTTCGCTGCACGCGCACATACACACACATACACACACGCGCGCGCGCGTTGCCGGACGGAAGGAAATTCCATAGAATCTACGTCATCGAGCGGCAACAACCACGTGCTCTCCTTATACTTTGCCATCGCTTCTCCGTCTTCTTCCACTTTTTTGTCCCTCTCTCCGCTCGCGCTCACACACACACACACACACAGACCCAAGCATGTATAGGTAAGGGAATTGAACGAGAAGAGAAGACGGAGGCTCGTCGCTGCAAAGAACTTGCTAGAAGCTTCACTCCTTTCGCGGCCCCTTTTGTTAGCGGCAGGGAAGCAATCATCGGCCGCTATACGATTACGAAAATATTTTTGAAAGCGATATTTACGCCGCAGAAGAAGAAAAAGAGGAGGAGAAAGAAGGGGCCAGCAGGAGCAGGAGGGGGAGGAAGAAAAGAGGAGCTGTTCATACGGTGCAGACACGAGTGCAGGTCACGCGCTGCGAGTCAAGCATCTTTCTCTCCCTTACATGCGAGCACGCGTTGGGTTATCGCGAGACGCGGATCGGCTTACGAAACAGGATTCCCTGTTTATATTCTTTTTATTCCCTTTTTGAGCTGCCGCTGCTGCTCCATTTTCCAAAGCATACATACGTATACGTCTGTATGTGCAGTATAGCTCGCAGTATAGAGTTATTGTACGGAGAGGCATCGTCGAGCGAATCGCGGCGGCTTATCGACTCTCATTGAGTGTTTATTAGTCATGGGGGGTGGAAGAATAAGATGGGCTCAACTACGATAAGTGATGCTCTTTTTTCTCTCTCCGTGTCAATTGTTTTGAATTGTTCGCGGCTCCGTGTGGTTGAGCTTTTTTTCTTCGTGTTATTGTCGAGTGTACAAGTGAGACGAGTTGTATAGCTGCAGTTGCGAAACTTTCGTCGCGCGTTGGGGCTTCGATCGATATTTCGTTCTACTCTTCGTAACAGTAGAAAGGAAATTGCTTCGTTTTTTGAGAATGTTTATATTTCTCAATGTTTGATTTGATTTGCCGATGAAGGTTCGAGAAGATTATTTAATCAATCGTTTCTTATAATTACGATTTAGCTTCTATTTGTGCATAGATTCTGAGTGTATGTATATGCGGTGTATATAATGTAGAGACAGGTTATGCTTGAATTTCAAACAATGAAAATACATTTATCTATTGGTTATATTGGAGAACTGAAAAACAGTTTTGAGGTAAAGGATCTACATTTAGGTGAGATTCAATTAGAAAGTTCTGGAAGTACTGTAAAGAATGTTTTAATCGCTGCGCAAAGAAAGCGATGATAGCAATTGGCGATCCAGACATTTAATTTTCCACTTGACCATATCAGTAGTTGAGTAGCGATCGTCTCAGACCTATTATATACACGTCCGAGTGTGTAACGATACGCGCGTATGTGTATGTAACGATTAATTGTTACCTCATGATCGATAAGAGTCAATAAATGCGGGATTGCATTGCTATTTTAACAAAACTGGCATTTGAATTTATCGGGAAAATGTATTTTTTAAACAATTGATGAATCCTGCGTGTCTGCGCTTTGTTTGTTTTACAAGAATTTCAGAATAATTTCATGTACCTCTAGATAGCTAATATTGTCTATTTAATTATTTTATAAATGTAAATAATGTCAGTGCAGTCTATTTTTCAAAACGTTTTTAAAAACGTGAATCCATGCAAATTAACTGATTCTCGATGATGTAATTTGATTTCAAGTTGAGTCGTAGATGTATATATCAACAGTATCTCTTATAATACATTGAGAGAAAAATGTATAGTTCAACTTTGAAATATTGCTATTTCACTATTTACTATATTATATTAAAATCGTTTAAAATCGTTTCTCTCTAAAACGCGCACAGGGTATATAAGGATTCCAAATTTTTTTGTTCAAACTCTTCATCGATACACTTTACGCTCTCATAATTTTTGCAACAGATTATTTTAAAATGGCACAAAATACTCTGTTCAAGGCGGCATTGTTTAGCACATAAAAAGTACCGCATTTTCCGACTTTCTCAACATTTTATCATATTGACCTGAAAAATATTGATTTAAGATCTACATCGAAATTTATTATATCGCCAGTGTAGGTGAGGGTTAAAAACCCGGATTTTCTTATACGCAAACAAATGTTAAAGCCCAATAACCCACAGACAAGGTACAACGTAACGTAGTAATTGTTTTCAAAGTCACACACTTTAATTGTATTAGTCGATAGTGCATGCACCTACTACAAAGTAGAAGCTGTTAACACATTCCCGACACACATCCATCATAAATTAGCGTATGTACTTCCGGATAAAGCTCGAAGCAGAATAAAAAGAACAAAAAAAAAAAAGAAAGGAACAACAGCGCGAATCGGTACTTCCGATCCGAGAAACATTCTCATCCATCCTTGGACCTCGCACGAAGCGCGCGAATTCGACTCGGCACGCGCGGTCGCCGCAACAATGCCGCACACGTATCGCAGTCGTTGTGGTCGGTGAAGATTCCTGAATGGAAAAAAAGGTCACAGGCCGCCTGGGGGATTCGTCTATGGCAGCTCTGCCGAAGCGCGCGACAGTTCGCAGTAGTCCGGCATCAGAATCTGGCTTATGAGAAACGGAGGGGGAGAGAGATAGATGCTAAGCGCGACGCTCGCGGGACTGAAAAGAAAAGCGCCACCGCCACCGCCACCGCCGCTGCCGCCGCCGCCGCCGCCGCAACCGCCGCCGTGGCCGATATATAAAAGGAGCGCAAGGCGTGCAAGTCGCGTGTCGTTAGAGTCGCGGATGTTTATTCGGCGTGTGCGCGCTCGTCCGTGCAGCAGCTCCCGCTACAACTTCGGCGCTTTTTGTTTTATCAGCGCGAGTAGCGCTTATCCGAGAGCTCGACTACACATACCGATATAGTGCGACTCGTAGGGAGTCTGGCTCAGTGATCGAGACGCACATCTCTGCTCGTATACACAGACACAGTGAGTGACCGCAGACGGAGTAAGACTCGTCGGCGCGCTTGAATTTGCGAGTGCGATAAGTCGCGCAAGCTCTCTTTCACACGCTGCATCAGCCGCATCAATGTCAATAGTCTGCTTTCTGATTACGGGAATATAGGAGCCGATCGGGGACTGCAGCATGTCGGCGAGTAAGAAGAAGTCCCTCGAGGTGGTGGCGACGTCGAAGAACGGCTTCGGGGTGGACGCCGAGGCCGACACCAGGAGCGGATGGAGGAATCTACTGGCCTTCTGGGTCCTTGGGCTCTGCAACAATTACGGCTACGTCGTTATGCTTAGCGCCGCTCATGATATACTCAACGACGATCAAACGCAGGTGAGACACGTGTGTCTGTGTGTGTGTGTAGAAGTTTGGACAAGTGCGCGTTATCGCGAGCTTTTAGTTTGTGGTCTGATCGATTATTTTTGGTGAAAACTTTCCGTGAATTCAGCCGTCTGAGGGTGTGTGTATGTGCGATCGATCGTTGTCGATCGATGTTTCGTTTATACGGGATTTTGCGAAGAAAACTTGTTTTTTATTCGAGGCTGCACGAAATTCCGAGTTATTTTCTGAATAATGAATAATTTGTTTTTTTTTTTACTTCCGATATTGTTTATACTCGCTCAAGATTCTACGGAATCGTCGTTAGAGAGTTTTATTACGGGGTCGGCTAATTTTATTTGTGCAGCTTGGGATTATTCAGGAGAAATATGTATTCGTGAAATGTGAATAGTTTTGGCTTTCGCTTTCTTTTTCACGCTCTACTTACACTCGCAGCATCATAAATAATTGTATCGGTATATTATATTTATTTATTCATTTGTTACCTTCCGTTTATCGAGCGATTTCATTCTTATAGTAAATTATTATAAAGAGTAAGCGCAAAATGCTTATACTAATTCTTGACGAATAAAGATACTTAAAGTTATTTTACAATTATACACATTAGGTACGGGACGTGAGGTCGCATAAGCACGGGATTTTTAAATCTGTACCAAAACAGTTTTAATCTGTGTATACGATCAAGTTGAAAAAGAAGTAATATTTCCTTCGCCGACTGTACACTGGTGCGTTTATTTACAAGGAAGGTTCATCGACTTTACTATTCATTTCATTTCATTATAAGCATGGTGTGATGCAACTAATTAACGTCGCTGCGATTGGCTTATTACCTATTACTTAGTTGGATTCAGATATGCACACTAAAGACAAACTTTCGTGTGTGCGTAATATTAATTTATTTTTTAACACGCATTTTTAGGTTTTTTCATTCGGAGAAATTGGCCAGCTAAAATTCTTTGCAATTACATAATATTACTACTTTCTCAGGCTGTTCCAGTAAAAAAAATTGAATTCGAGTTAAAGTGAACATTAATGTGGGAATAGTAAGATTTACTACTGTGATTTTTGCTATTGTACCACTAACAATTACACTTCTAGGCGAGGAGAAATCATCAACATAGTCAAATCTGGTGGAGTAAACAATGTTTACAAGAAACATTATAACTTTTTATAATATAATTTCTTTAATCCAGTGAATGCTTTCTTCTTATCGAAAATAGCTAATTAAATGTTTATTAATAAAAAAAAGTACCTCTATTAGGTTTGATAACAGTTTCCGAAGAATTCTTATCAAGCTTTGTATTTAATTACGTCTCGACTACGCGAGAATGCGCGTTAAATGCTTCATTAAAGCATACTTTTTGCAGACCAGGTAATTTAAACGTATAAATATAGCGAATTAACAAATTTCTTGCGAACATAATATTTACGTGTTCCCAATATTACGCTTATGTTAATCGATATTAACTTTTATGAAGCGCACGTTTATTGTACGTGTTTGAAGTCAGTATTAGCTGCCGTACAAATAAAGATAGATTTTTAAACAAAATTTTAATCAAAATTTAATTATGTATACTTTTATTATTATTATGGCTAGTAGGATTGCTAGCTTAAGTTAAGCTTATTCAGTACTTTTACACGGTCAGCTTAACACGATACTAGTTACGACTAACTAGTTAATTCCATTAATTAATAGCCATTTACTCATTATGTAAATATAAAAATTGTAATTTCATAATAAATCATGCATCTACAAGAGAGCAAGGGTCGTAAAATAAATTATTATAATGAATAAGGTAAAGAAAAAAAAAACGAACCGACACCAGCTGAACATCAACTTTGCAGTAGTATAGCGTATATAGCCAATTCCCTCCGATCCACAAGCTTCCAATTAAAAGCCAATCAAGCTCCTAGTGTCGGTGGCACATAGTCGGTGCAGCGAGGAAAGACAAAAAAGGTACATATACGCATAAATCATCTCGGCGCGGCAATAGAACCGCGAGCGACGCGTAAATCTGCTCGCAGGGAATGCCGAAGCATCAATTCTTAAGTTTATATCTGCGCGCGTGAAAATCGCCGCGGCAGAGACGCTTCCGCGATCGACAGCTCGCGCGACAAATCATTAAACGGAAAGATTCTTTCGAGGCACCTCACATTCAGGGCCTGCCTCGAACACATGGAAGTCGCAGCGGCAGCAACAGCAGCACGTTTTCACTTTACATCCTTGCCACAATTACAGGCCATTTGCATTCGGCGCCTCATTGTATACAGACGAGATATTATGCGGCATAGTATACGTACCTCAACACGTACACGCGATTATGATCCGTTCAAGGGCGAGGCTTTTCCATTCTGTGCACTGTGTCGTTCCGTGGATTACGAACGCTAGCTTATACACTTACATAAGCCTATCGGTGGGTATGGCGCTTTTATCACTTTTGCGCCTCTGTGAGCGCCTGAGAGGAGCTTATATAGGTATATAAGCTTTTGTGCAGTGCGCGTGGATTTGATTATCTCGTCGCGGTAGAGTCCGACGATTTCCCCCCGCGCCGGTGCGATGTATACCTATATTAGTAATTCGGAATTCCTCGACAATTTCGTTCCGCATAAGCGAGTCGGCGCCTGCCGGACGATGTTAATGTTAAATGCCTGAGTGATTGCTCTATTATAAGTAGGTGCGCATCCGACGAGCGGTGAAATGCGCCGCTGTATGTGTGTATAAAAACAATAAGAGGGATTCTTATCGGCTCGGGAACTGCCGAGGAAGTTTGAAGGAATTCCACGATCGGCTGTTGTTGAGCGCCGAGCTGGAGAAAGTACAGTCCGTAGTGAAAATGGAGTTCGAAATTTGCTGCGGCGGTTTGCAGCGGTTCCCGGAACAATGTAATGCCGCGCGCATTTAGTGAGTTGGATTGGGCGCGTTTATGCGTGCTATATATAGCTATATTCTATCCTTACGTCATTAGCTGGACGCGCGCGCGCCGTTTCTCAAATTTTCGTAGATGATAAAGATATCCTTTTATTTACTGCTAACGAGAATATGTTGAAATTAATTTATAGCGATTCTATTTTAATTTTTTAATCGAATCCTATGCATTCGGATGATTAAATGTTCTCTCGCCCATTGTTTCGGAAAATTTAAATTGTTAATACGGAATGAGCTATGCTCCAAGCGACGATTAGTCGTTTTTGCATCTTGATTGAGTAATTTTTTTTTTCTACTCGAAATTGATACTTCGAAAAGCGAAGAATTCCATGCTTTCAGAAATAAAAGCTAACATTAATGGATGATAAAAGTTCGAGTAAGTTTCTCGACTGAAAGTTCCGTAAGAACTAGTGGAGCGTTAAAATTTTATCGCCTAATAACGCGCTAAATTTCTTTACGTAAAATGCCGCGTTGGGTGACGCAAACATAAACAATGGGATTGTGAAAATTTCAGCTTTTTTTTTGTTATTAAAGTTTTTACAGGGTTAGCCGCTTAATTAAAATATTATTTCCTACAATTTCGTTTGTTAGTATCAGATCGTAAACCGAGCTACCAATTTTTTCTAAAGCAACCTTTTTTTACTTGTACGTGCTCTTTCGAATTAATAGCTACATAAGTTTAATTTCACGAAAATTTACATTCAATGACACTTGTCATATGAAGCTTAAGTTGATGGTCGAAACGTCAATGTTATATTTTGGTAATGTCATTGATGCGTCTAGCATTTGTTGTGACAAAAATGCTAATTCGATCATTGAAAGTACGTGCGAGCAAACAAGTTCTGCAAAAGGTTAATCACCCAAAAATAAAAGGACCAACTCGAGGCCGTAAAATTGTACGTGTGACCTTTTGTCCCGATGTTGCCTTCGCGATGTGCGCATGATCTTGAGTGAAAAAATTGCAAGGGACAGATGCTCAGGTTGTGTGGCGTGCCGCGAATTTTAAAAGAGTTGATTTTCAATGCCGATGTCGTTGACCGGTATCTTGGATACTTATACGCTGTCGATTTCGCGTATGATTTTTACGATTGGGTATACATCAATTTTTATGGTTGTACGGAGTTACGATGTATAAAAATTTGAAAATGCAGGTCTTGCATACCTCATATTTCTTTTCCAAAAACAATTTGTGAAAAAAAAATACGTATACTAATTTTTTTCAGTTTTGAAAGTCACTATTTTGTGTTGCTCCCGTGTTTGAACATCCTGAGTAGATAAAAAATTCATTTTTCTTTGTAGGAACATAATATTATTGTTCCAACATAATATTTTATGACCAACAAGCATACAATTTTCAAAAAATTTATGAGCCCGTTATTCAGTGACCGAAGTTAAGCTTTATTAAAATTTAAAACAAAATAATAAGTAATTTTACTATTTCTTTTATAAAATAAAATGTGAATTAATATTCATCGGTGAGGTAATATTTAAAAGTTTAAAGGTTGCAGAAATCCAGAAATAAAAAATCAATTCAACTGTTCCGTTGAATACTTTAACAATTAAAATATAAAAATATTCTCTATACTTATTTTTCGAATATTTTTTCACTTATTATTAAATAATCTACAGTTATGAAGTAATCAATGAAGCAAGATTTATAAAAGAGTTGGGAATAATTATTATATTTGAATATTTTATAAACTCTATCAATAGCAATCTGAGTACCTTAAAGCATATCATTAATTGTTTTACGACCAATTGAATCTTATCAAAGTTATAAAATGTCTTTTCAATTCGAGTATGTAGCTAATTATACTAATTTAAATATAATTAAGTAATTATATTAATATTTCATTTATAAGCAATATTATATTGTAATCGAATGATGTTTTTATGTAAATTTTATACAATATCCAATTAAACTACACGAGAACTTCGTAAAATTTTAGCTATATCTCTATATGTCTGTAGCAATCATCAGCTGTGCTTTTAATAAAGAGCACTTCATTCGAATAGGTCCAATAAATTTTTACAGCACAACAAACGATAACGATCCGCGTTATTTTCTCCGCTTGCAAAGCTTCGCCTCCTCTTTCACTCCGCACAGATCATACATCGCGATAGGTACATATATAATCCATTGCATCGACTAACTGCTTTTTTCTGGAAAGATGCGGTGATGCACTCGTCGAGAACAGCCAAGCCACGCGTCTAATGCATGCATTAAATTTCCCAAATCCCGCGAACGTACAAGCTTAAAAGGGCATTATGCACTCGTCCTTTGCCGCGCGGTTCAAGGTCGCGGCCTCCAATTTGGTCAATTTGTGCGACACCGTATACGAGTCATTACAACTCCTGCGTCTTATTAATTTCCACGGGTCGTATATAGGCTTACAAGCGATGCGCGCGCGGTTCGCCTGAGAGGCAGGAAAGGGTTTAATATGAGCCGAGTGTCGCACATGTGCCTCGCGTTCTAATGAGATCTCACGTAACGATTAGGTGATCTTGCGTGTATATAGCGTGAGCAGGTACTTTGACTGTACTATATATATATATCAGTCTACCAGTCTGGTCAAAGATTTATTCTTGTGTACGAGTACAAGGTCCGACAGGACTAAAAATATTTTCATTTTCTACACAGCCACAAAAGCTATTGACAATATATCAACGATTGGAATATTATGTTGATGTCATGTGAAAGCAGTAAACTGTTGCAATATGTATATAGAGTTCATCCGGTTTCAATAATTGCTGGTATAATAAAAATAACCTTCCGAGTGCGGCACGTGTTCATTGTTTCATTAAATTTTCATCGGAAATCGAGGCGAGCTCGGGGGATATTGCATTACGTCTATTTGACCGATTGCCGCACAAATCGTGCGCCGCGTGTCATCGCACCTCCTCATATCTGCATATAACACACACACACACATACACACATAGAGAGAGAGAGAGAGAGAAAGACACAACGGGAGCGAGCAGCACGAGTCGTTTTTCTACTGCTCTTAATAAATGAGCCCAGGCTCTCTGAGCTAGATGCATGAAAGACACGTAGTTTCCAGAGAGCCGTGCGCTACGTGCACTTTTCGCGCCCCCAAGGACGCAGCCTTTTATTGAGGCGATCCTCTTTACCGCGCATTAAGCTATTTAATCGAAATCGCTCTTGAGCGCCTTTTCTTCTCTCTTTCTATTTTATCCCACTTGATCTTTTTCGAGCGACGTCAATCCCCCAGTGAGACTAGGCCAGCCTGCAGAGACGCACTTTTCACAAGTATTTCAGTGTCAAACTGTAATTTGTATTATAAATTGCATAACGTCTCGCGCGCGAGCCTTTGCGAGCGACCCGGAAGTGTTCGGCTATTCTTACAGGTTGTTAGTGTTCGCGGTTAGTTATAAATTCTCTACTGATAATAAATATAGTTGATGAATTGTATTCAAAATATGCAGTACGACGTCTGCACTTGTGCAGTTATTCCAATTAGTCGGTGTAGAACATGGTAGC
The DNA here is from genome assembly GCA_900490015.1 of Megastigmus stigmatizans. Classification (NCBI taxonomy): domain Eukaryota; kingdom Metazoa; phylum Arthropoda; class Insecta; order Hymenoptera; family Megastigmidae; genus Megastigmus; species Megastigmus stigmatizans. Next base: position 11,907 of record UELV01180740.1, read on the forward strand.
AGAGTTAATTAAATAGTATGTTTCTTGTGACTTGGACAGTCATTGTTTTTTTTTTGTTATCAAGTCCTTTCAAGCCCTATTGACATGCATGTTAATGTGCAGAAACATCCCTGGTAGAACATTGACGAGTTCGGCTGGTTTTATATCCAGCCGTTAGCCAGTTTCGACTAGCCAACATTTAGAGTTTCAAATCGTCAAATGCTCGGTAATGACCAGTCAAGACTAAACGTCAAAAGTAAACAAGAGTCGAGAGTAGCTTTTTTAAGCATAACCTCAATATTTTATGCATTAAACGCCAAATTTTTAAGTTTAATATATCAAATTAAATATGGCAATATACATATTTATCTGACCAATAATATTTATTTATATTATTAGATATCAATATATCAGCTTAAAATGGAATAAATTATAATTAATCAGCAAATATATCATTTTAAAATA
>UELV01180741.1:12353-32788 GCA_900490015.1 Megastigmus stigmatizans
ATTTATTTATACATTTGAACTTTTTTTGTTTATAGCCCGATTTTGGAGATATTTTTTGCGCGAACCGCATTTACAATTAACGCTTTGCAAATTCAATAGTTTAAAAATGCTGATTCCGATTTCCTAGTGTACACGTCAATCTGGGGGGGGGGGAGGGGAGGGGGCTTGTGTAAGCGGGCGGTGATGAAAATTGACGATGGCATTCACGATTTTAATTGTAAAAAGCGCAGTCATTTTTTTCCAACGACAGGATTTCACATTTGCTATTGCTGTTTTTGTACGTTTAACCTTTTATACTTTTTTTACATCCGTATATTTTTAAACAGATTAAATATAATAGCCAGTGAAATACAATCTGTTATTTGCAAAAATAATTAATTTTCAGAACTGAATTGAAAGCGTAGGACCGAGTTGATTATTAAATTTGGTTATTGATACTGGAATTCATTTACATCTCAAGTTATTTCAAACGATGTTTATCAATTTAATACCGAAAGTTGAATAATAAAATCAACACGGTATAAACAAAGCTTTTGCTTTTGAGGATTGAACTTCATAAGCCAAAATTGCGTGTAAATTGCTAAGTTATTATAATTTAGTTATAATAAATTTAGTTTAAAACTTTTTAAAATCATTAATGGATGCGCACAATCGGCGAAAATTTAAAATAGCGATTCTGCGAAATTGAGCTTCCACGAAAATTTCATGGTAAACAATAATTGAAGAAAATATTGCAAACAAATTCCAATGTTTAATAAGCTAACAAAACGAATTACCAAATATCCGAGAAAAACAGAATCATCGTCGGCAAACTTCCTTACGAATTCCTTATAAAGTATTACAATAAGCCGGTACCCTTGATTAGATTCATCGATCGCACTTTCTTGAATTTTAGGAATTGCCGAAACCAATCATAAGGGATACACAGGGAAAAAGTTTCACTTTCATTTCTCCCTCCGAGAGAGAGAGAGAGAAGATCGAGTCTTTCGTCATCCGTCGATCCCCGAAATATCACGTCTTGCAAAATCTCTCTCCGAGTCCCTTTTACGAAAATGTGCTTACGTCTTGACATTTTGCATCGACAGCAATCCTGTATTATATAAGGTGAGATAAGGGACACAGCATCGTCATCTGCCAAAATCTAGGTTACACCAATACATATATATATAACAATATTTATCGAATAAATTGAAAGGCCACAGGCATCTAATCCATTAATCTACAGTCTTCCAATGATCGGCTTTATTCGGCGAAACAATATTTTCTTTTACCCTTTTGAAAGGCTAATCAAGGCAGAAAATCGTGGTGTGCGCGAGATCTTTGGTCATTTTGTATAAGTCGTCCTTTGAAACGGGGGGGTTTAAATTGCAGCTATCGCTTGGTCGCGGTGTGGTACGTGACGTTTGTGAGCTCGTGCTCCGGCCCCCGTTTAGTCTCTCCGGCGGCGAAAGGACAAAAATGACCCGAATATATACGACGGCGACACGGCGAACTCGAGCCGCGGCACGGAAGAAATTGGATGGATTAATTTCGCAGTATTTTTCGCATCACTTGATACATCCACCCAGCGCGGATTTGTCTCTCTGTCTCTCTCTTTCTCCTATTTTTTCAAGTCCACCACAGATATTTTATTGCGAGCATCGATTACAATTTATAACACTACGCAGCGGGAGAAAGAATGCAATATACCAACGCGCGATCAATAATTCATCCCTATGCTGTGTATAAACAATTTCAAATACGGAAATATTCCCTCGTAGTCGCATAAAATACACAATTGTTGATTGTGATTAGTACATGTAATTGTGCTTTTTCGTGCAACAACTCGTTCATTCAAGCATAAATATTTGCAAAAATACACGTGGCATCTCAAACACGCGACTCATTCATTTTCCGCTTTATGAAAATCTTTATACACGTATATAAGCGGAATCACTTGTTCACCGTACTGCAAAATGCTTTCAATGAATTGGCAAACAAGTTTTATTTGAAAGTTAAATATTTCATTCCAATCTCTGCTGTTATTTGCATACGACGGTGCAAAATTGCTCTTTGTTATAAATAATAATCGATTCGGCGGAAAATATATATATATTTTTTTTCTGCGCATTATAATTCAAAAGCGATCCTTTCGTCAGCTCGTTAGCCGTTATATACGAAATAATCCGATTAAGCTTTAATTTCAGTCATTTACCCAGAAGCGGCAGTGGCAGAGCGCGAGGAAGAGACCGAGAGAGAAATTGAGAGAGAGAGAGAGAGAGAGACAGAGAGAGCGAAGTAGGGGAGACACAACACGATTCGGAATTAATGTCAGTATCCATTAAGAAATTGAAAGGTTTTTTTAAATCCGTTTGCGTATACTAGGATAAGCTGTGACGCGCGCGGGGGACTCACGCTGTGACGCGCGCAAAAGTACAACATTAAAAATATTCCACCGAATAAATAGAGCTTCGCATTACGCTGGAAAATTTTTTCTATACTACATCGATATATATTGCTTTATTAAGCGAGCAACACATCGCACTCGTGGCAAAGTTTATGAACTGGCGAAGCTTATTTTTTGCGACGTCGCGGGCGGCCGTCACGATTGGAAAAGAGTCAATTCTCTCCATTGAAAAAAGCTCATCAGCCAGTTATACCCGGAAAAAGCGCAGTCAAAGATATTACAAACTTTCGAAAATTCATTCCTCTGCCTCTCCATCCATACTCGAAATCAATTTCTCGCGCAGCTCGTATAATAATAAAAAAAAAAAAAAAAATACATCTACATCGGACAGACGGAAATGAAGGCAAATGTAACAGCTATACGGGAAGAATTTCGTGTTTCTCCGCGGCGAGTAAAAGTTCCCAACGCGCAGAAAATAACCTGTTAATCCAATCTAGCCCTAGCTTATTCCACCCCTCGCCACACACATACACACACACACACACACACACCCGTAAAGAAACAAGTTCTCAAGAGAAGTAGAAGGAAAAAAATCTCCGAATCCAAGCTCCACTCGACATATCGATACAACATTCACTTCCGATCTCCCCCGTTCAAGTTCATTTCTTCCCCCTCCCGCGTCTTAACCGCTTCGCAACACTCCCGTATATAGGGAGTGATCACATAATCGTTTACTCATTGCCATCAGTCATACCTCGAGCGCACCACCGCGAATAAGAGGGAAAGCTCCTGCTACTGCTGTTGCGCGCCTCGAGTGAACGGGGAGAGAGAGAGAGAGAGAGAGAGAGAGAGAGGAAAAATAAGATAGCGAGCTAACGCGCAAGAGAGAGGCGCGCGAGAAAAAAGTAAGTCCCTCTATACGTCGAAGCGATCAGCCTTTCCGAGGAACAAAAATCTTTTTCCCTCTCTTTCCAGGCTTATGTCGCCACTTTTCCTTTTACACACTTTCTCTCTCTCTCTCTCGTTCTCTCTTTCTCCTTAGTTCGCCTTCTTTCCTCTCCTTATGTTTTCCTCCCCGGTTCATTACTCTCTCTTTCCGTCTTTTGTTCGAAGACGAGAGGTTCCTCGCACACTGCGTATATATATGTGAAAAGCGTATTCGAAAGAATGAACGCGCGTTAAGGCTTTTCGAGTCGGTCCCAAGAGGGGGGAGGAAGGACCGCGCGTGATAACTCTTTTCGTCTTAAGGTCCTCGTGCAGGCGCAACGACGATAAATGTCGGCGGGTCACGGGTGTCTAGAAGGAGAAAAGAGGTAAAGGAGAAGGGAAGCGAAAACCACGCGCGGTCATGGGAGCGCAAGTCCGTGATTGCATCACCGCGAGAAATAATAAGAAATAAATTGCGTGGAGCAGCGAGCGCGGCGGCGGCGACCCACCGACCCTCCAATACGTTCCGCGCTGTCATATTCAATGGGACTCGAGCTCCGGCCAATGGAAAAGAAGGGAGAAATAGACACTTGATAAGATATATTCGGCACTTTTGATAAATTATGGCCCGCTAGAGGAGATGGAGAAAGAAGGTGGTAGTTAAGAGAGAGAGAGAGAGAGAGAGAGGGAGAAGATGGCACGAGCCTATAGTGTCCGAAGGAAAGTGGGAAAAGGCGAGAGAGAAAAAGTGATGAGTACGAGGGAAAGCAGAGAGGCAGAGAGTCACGAGAGAGAGTGGACGAGTGGAGAAAAGCTGGGAGAAAGAAGAAGGACGAGGCAGTTAGATGGGAATAATAAGAAAAATTCATTGGTGTAATGAGAGAAAAGGGAAGAGAGGATAGGTAGGTAGCTCGAGCGTGCGAGAATGAAAAATGAGAAAATAAATGTAAATGCACCGAGAGACAACGAGAGCGTAAAAGTAACGTTTGGATGAGGGAAAATGAGCGTAAAAAAGGAATAATGAGAGAAAGAGCGCGGCAGAGAGCAAGCGAGAGCCAGAGAGAGAGAGAGAGAGAGGATGAATGAACGTGCACTGCAAGAGAGAGAGAGAGAGAGAGAGAGCCTCGGAGAAAAGAAATATACGAGCGAGAGATGGAACTTAAAAGACGAGAAAGAAAAGGAGTGAGAGAAATGCACAAGAAGTTACAGTGCGAGAGCAAGAGAAAGTGGCAAATGAGACAGAGAGAGAGAGAGCGGTAAAATAAGGGAGTGAGAGAGAGAGAGAGAGAGAGAGAGAGACGAAGAAGGAAGAAGCCAAAGTCAAGTGGACCAAGGGGGTAAAGAAAAAATACGCAGAGAGAGAGAGAGAGGCGCGCACACGGGAAGATAATAAGGACTGGCGCGCGCGAGCTAGCCAGAGAGAAAGAGAGTGGTTGCGCCTGTAGAGAGGAAGGGTTGCCGCCGCTCCAACTTGGCGCGCAAAAGACTCAGTCGAAAGAAATGCCAAATCGAGAGCAAGGGGAGAGAGAAAGAGATAGAAAGAAAGAGAGGGATGGAAGAGAGCGCAGAGGCAGTAGCAGCAGCAGCAGCAGTAGTAGCAAGAGCGAGAGACGCGCAGAGAAGAGGCGGATATCGATTTTCGGTCGCGCTAATAAACAGGCGCATGCGCTCCCACGGGATAGCGGCACGCATGGACAAGCCGCTTGCGCGACTTGCTCTCTCTCTCTCTCTCTCTCTCTCTCTCTCTCTCCCTCTCTCTGCCTCTATCTTTCGAACTCCATCCCTCTGTGTTTCTCCGTCTCTCTCTCTCTGTCTCGCTCCAACTCACGCAGCAAAGCAGCAGCAGCAGCGGCAGCGGCAGCGGCAACCCCCTCGAAGTGTGCACGTGTGCGATCGCATGAGTTTAGTCGTTGGGTTAACCAAATTACTTCTGAAGTACTATGTATTGTTAAGAGCTCCTTCGCAGCATGGCTCGGACCGCTCATGTCGTTGTGCTGCAGCCAAAGTAGTGGAGAGAGAGAGAGAGTCAAAGTTTGTGTGTAAGTCTTTGTAGGTGAGAGCTCGCATGTGTGGAGGTATGCACGGCGGTCGTGCATGTGCATGGATGCATGCGATAATGTGAGTGATTGTGTGTAAACACGAATGCGTGTGCGTCTCTATACGTATAAGTTCACTCCTACTGTTGTGTACGTCTACGTGTGTGTGTGTGTGGGTGCGAGAGAGAGACAGAGAAGGGTGGATGGAGTGGTGGTATATACGGAGGAGTAGGAAGGAGGAGAGATGCAGAGAGAAACTGCAACGAAGCCTAGACGCGCGCGTACGAAGACAATTCCTCGCCCCGGAACTTAAATCACTTCCGAAATCCTGTTTCCGCCCCCTTACACACACCGTCGTGATTCAAAATTTACGCTTTCGGGAGGGTAGGGAGGGGGAGGGGAGGGAGGTACCCGCACTTTGCCAGCGGCACTCGTGCGAGAAAGGCGCACCGACTAGAGAAGCAAAGAGAGAGAGAGAGAGAGAGAGAAAGAGAGAAGGAGACAGACAGATTGAGAGAACCAGTGAGATAGAGAGAGGGAGGACTTGATAATTCGATATTTCTTCGGGTAGCACGCGAAAATTGGAAAATCCTCTCTCTCTCTCTCTCTCACTCTCTCGTATTCCTTTTTCCTCTTCGCGCACCGGAAGGCCGAGGGTAGGGGCTGAACGAAGATTGTTTTTAATGGTATTGGAAAATGAATTTTCGGCTTGCTGCCCGGAAGAGAGTATTCAATTAATTTCCGCGCGTACAAGTGGTAAAGGGGTTGGTGGTCGAGGAAGATGGGGGGAGGGTCGAAAAACGCAGAAGCGGCCGCAGTAAACCGAGAAGACACGTTCATTAAAACCACATGGGTATTGCTATGCGGGCGGTCGAGAAAGAGATGAAATTTCCTAATCGCGCGCGCGCCTTTCCTTTCTCCTTGTCCCTTTTTTCCATTCGTAACCTCTATACAACCACCCATGCCCCCTCCGCCGCCGCTGCCGCCGCATCTCACTTCCTATGCATTGCGCAGTGGTTAATGCGTGGTGTAGTTTAATATTTGAAGGGCGTACATACTCGATGCGCAGTCTTGCGGGCCTCTCTCTGCCTTCCGTATCCTTGAATTACCTGGGAAATCTTCCGCGCGCTTTCGCGAAATCATTTCGCCCCGTGCGCAGAGCTCCATTCCCTGAAATATTCAGATTCTGATCAGCTTTATTAAGGCGGCTTATACAAAATTTGCGCTCTTAGAGCCTGTTACGTGTAAGAGTAGTAGGCGCAGAAGAGCAGGAGGGTCCATATCCAGCATTTATTCCCGCAGTACTGGATTACGAAAGTTTTCATCAAATTTCAGGGAAGAAGTAGGGGCTGGAGCGAGCGATGCAAATGATGCATTGTGTGTGCAGCTCGCGGAGATGTAAGATTGCGATAACATTGAGTGAATAAATTGTCAGAAGATACGCGGGGGTATAAACGATGCTCTTCCCCCACGCGCGCGCTTCCGTAATTGTGCGAAAAAGGAACGATTCAGCCCGATATGCTCGAGGTCGATAGTTATATACATATATATAGAATTGCTTTTTGCGAAAGAAAAGGCTGAGCGTATACTAATTGGGAATCTAATCTATTTTACGTAACTTTTCATTAGATTGTGCGTAGTGTATAGGGCGAAATTAATTAACAAGATATAGCTCATAGTTTTAAGGTTTAAGTTGAAAATAATTTGCAAAATGCAGGGGGGGGGGCGGGGATTAATTGCGTCGTTTTGTTCATAATGTAAAAAATGCCTCAGCGCTACTACCCCATAACCTCATTGCTAAGTTTACATAATTTCCGTGCCTTGCATAAAGTGTATCTCTATCTATTCGTTTTCTTGCGTCAAGCCCTCACCAAGTTGCGAAACCCCTATATATACACCGGAGAACATTAGCAAGAAATATTGATTTTACCACCTTCCGAGCTAATCTTAGTAATGGTTACAAAAAATCCGAAAACAGAGATATTCCTCCAGGATGAGAAAATTATTTGTACAATTTTCGAAAATAGTTGCGCGGACATGTCGTCAATAATAGGAACGTGACGTGCGCAAAATTGCAGTATATTGTAAAGTGTAAAATCAAATTGAGAAGCGGAGTTTTTTTTTATTATTTGATTTCCTGGATTTCCGTTTGTATTATCAAATTTCCAAATAACGATTTTCTTGCGCAGTGCGACTGTTTATTCTCGGAAGTTATTGACGACGATATGCAATTGCGTGTAAAATTATGCTGAATAGGAACATTGTTAGTATTTGTTTGCAAACCGCGATTCTATGAATACCAGAAAATGGCTTTCACATACTTAAACACCTTTACGGCACGATTCTTCAAAACATTCATTCGTCAGTCGCGAATAATTTGAATTTAAAGTATATAATTGAACTTTAGTGTTCTAATTACTTTGATACCGTAGTTGGTTCGAAATACATACCGAAAGTATTACAAAAAACATCGGCAGAAGTACCAATTAGTATTTTAAAATATGTTATTTAATCATAATTATATCGCATTCGATTAAAAAATTTATTATCAGCAAAATTGAAAAGTATGACTTAAAGAGGTTTATAAAATATTTAAGGTAACTTTTATTTAATTTTAAATGAATCAATATATTACAGCACGACAAATCCGTGAGTTATGGCGAAAGTTTTTTATTGAAAATCCTCGTGCTTATAATTATACGCGTGTTTGGAACAAACTTAATTTACCCCGAGACAAATTCGATTATTGGGGCTCATGAATTGAAACTTTACGGTACTCTAGAGTAAATTTACGACGTTCGTACGCATTTTTTAAACGTACATGTAAATTTAATCAAAAGCGTATTTCTGGGAAAAATTGTAAAAATATTAAAATAAAAATGGTTTATACACCTTTCCTATAAAGTACACATGTGTAATCTTCAACATGCGGTATTCATTTTCTAGATAAAAAAGCTACGGCTCCATGAATACGAATGTTACTTTCTTTATAAAAGTTGGATTTATCGATTCCAAAAATCTACACGCGTTGAATTCAATTTTCACAAACGTATAATTCCCATCGGGGAAAAAGAGAAGACGTCATAGTCTCATTTTTCAATGTATAAAAGTCGATGCAAATATTGACCTAAAACACATTTCATGATTTAGTTTTAGAATATTAAAATTACATATCAAAGTCATTTTTATTTGCTTGTATATCAATACAACTTCTAGTTGAATAAAAATAAAAGTTAGAACTGCACTTAGCTTCGATTGGATAAGTGCGAGAAATAATAAAACAACGAGTCCTTCCAACATTTCCATTATGTAATAGAAATTTATTTTGAAATAGCTACTGCACTGTACAGTGCAGTTTATTGAAGTAAACGGATAAAGTGAGATTTGCAATTACTATTAGCAGTAAATACTCTGGCAGTAATCAACCAATTACAAATCATTTTACGATAGCTTAACTGTTCCCATGAATACATTATAAGCATCATTTTTTTAAAAGGTATAAAAATAAAATTCTGAAAGATATTTGTCGTAACAAAGGTGCTTAACTCCCATAAAAAAAACTGATGTAAACTTTTCATTAGAAATTACTATACGCGGCAGGTATAGTCTTACCAAATACTGACCATTACTACTGAAAACATCTTCAATCTTATTTTTCACTGCCGATAACGTGATCCAAAGCTGTATTCGATCTGTACGTTTTACGCAGGAAGGGAACAAAGCTACTGGAAAAAATTGCATGTTTGGGACTAATTATGCACGCATAGCAGTAGGCATTTTCCCTCTCCGCTGCCTCATGTGCAGTTTCATTATAATGAGAGGTTGGCGCTGGATCTAATTAAATTAAGGAATCTTACACAAGCTCGATGAACTAGCTAGCTACAGTATAAACATGCCGTGAGGGCACATAGACACGACCTTATCCCCCATCAATCCCTAAGTGCAAAGTTGTTAATACTTCTAATTTACTCGAAGCTTAGTCGTATATCTAGATTTTCCTAGGTATACCGACGCGTAAATGACTTTTCTTAATTAAGCCAATGATCGTCTCGTATCTGTGCGTATTTCGGACAGGTGATGACTTTGAGGGGAGTCCCGAGCTTTAGCCTCGCGAACTTGTTGAGCATTTTTAATGCCCTGCGCTGCGCCATGGTACAGGAGGTTAATTCGAAAGTTATATAACCCTCTCAGCAAGTAATTTGATATTCACCACTTTGTTTCGCATATTTGTTTCGCTTACCCCTTTTTTTGTGTTATGGTGTAATGAGACTCGCTAATATAATTATGAAGTGCGTGTTGATTTTTTTGCCTGGGAGTTGCATTGAATAATACATTAGTATGTTAGATATTCGTTTTTCATTGGAATCGTAAGATTGATGTATTTTTTTGTAACCGAATGATCTATTCTTCCATCCTACTTACTTCCAATAAAATTTATAAATAAAAACAAACGACTTCATGGAACAACTAAATTTAGTCATTTAATCATTTAATCGGAGAGAGAATTTTTCAAATCAAATTTCTTACCTCCAAAGCACATTACAAAGTCTAAACTAATACAAACATAGTATTAACTTTACATGCGTATATACACAGTCGATACTTCAAAATAATACACTATGTCATGCCACATACGTAACCTGCGCGAGATGCATATAAAATACAGGTGCAAACTTTTTATTTTCCTTATTGTTGCACAGCCGTCTCGGCATTATATCACCATCCCAGCTGTCACATATATAACTTACGAAAACTATAAATTTTTCTATTTCAGGACATTAGTTTATCGGTCAAAATATAAATGGCCCCCGACTGTATAGCTGATGCTCTATTCCACGACCCGTAAGGCATTAAGCAAAGGAACTTGAAATTTCCGTGTGTGAGAGAGGAAGCGAGAGAGAGAGTGAAAGAGCGTCAGTGTAAGTGGGGTAGGCAATGTACACACTTTATAGCGCGAATGGGCGACGCACAAGTTTGACACGTCGTCCCAGAGGCTGTGTACCGACGTGTAGGTTTTCTGCGGTTTGCCCCGTGTCACTCTCTGGCTGCCTTTCCCTCGTCAGTACGCTTCTAATCAATTAGGCCAACAGCCCGGGCGTCGGAGTTCCTTTTTTTTCTGCCAAGATAAGAAAACAACCCAGTCAAGGTGCCAAGGCCTCTAAAAGTGCCTGCCGACAATTTAATTTTGCTCCTAGAGAATGGGAGAGACGCGAGTGAGGTGAGAGTGAAAGAGACCTCTTTACAAATTGCTAAGACGTTATATTATTGATGAAACGTGTTGCGACGAGGTTTGGTATATTAATTTCCTTAATATCGTAATTGTTGTCGCGGATATGTTTTTTTTTTAATAGTTTTTATTGGCCTTTGCTGGTGAGCTTAGGCCATTACCAGGTATTGCCCAGTGGGACTTTTTTCTTATTCAATTTTTGCCCAGTGGGACTTTTTCTCGTTCAATTATTTTGCCCAGTGGGACTTTTTTCCATATAGCGTAGTCATGGTTCTTTTTCCGTCCGAAAAAGTCCGAAAAAATTTTCGAGTTCCAGACGGGAATCGAACCCACGACTACTTGAGTCGCCTTAATTGTATTGCAGGCAAGCGCCTTTATCTACTAAGCCAAGGATGGCTCCGCGGATATGTTTACGGATGATATAATATTCGTGAGAGGATGACGTTGTCGGGATAGAGGTTTGTATATCAAAGGTATAGGGTGTTTGTTGATGACCTTGACTTTGAACCAGGAGTTGAACCAGTGCGTCATTTTAAGATCAAACGTAAATATTTAGCAAAGGATCTTTAATACCTGGTACCAAAGATGGATTAAACGAAACAATTTACATTCAGATATCGCGTGGGGTCTAACAACGTATCTTTAAGAATCATTTGAAATTAAAATTATTTTTGGTAGTCAATCTGTCACCACGAAATCTATCAAAAATTTTCTCTTTCCTAGATGAAGAAATAGATATTTGATAATTAATTATCTGTAAAGAATGGAAATTTATTTCAATGATTATATAGTTATGAAATAAAAAAAAATGAAATTGTTTATAGGATTTGGTTAAGATCGTTTGTTTAGCTGATCAGGAATCGAGATAATAAGGTTTCTCTTGAGGAACGCCATCATCTCGTTACTTCTGCACACATTCAATTTTATAGCCACCCTTACTTTATATTATAACATTCTCCACCGACACAAACAAGTTATTAAGTCCCTCATAATGCGCAAGATAATTTATGCCCAATACCTATTATACAACGCGGCGTACTAAGTCCAGTGCTCGCACGAAGGCGTTTATCCCGATAGCGGGGCCATTTGTTAAAACGAAAAATGGCTGATGAAAAGCAATATAATCAGCCTATATACGACGTAAAAACTTATTCCCCTCGTAAAAATTCACTTACGTTTTATGAAGGTAAATCGAGAGCCTTCGGAAAGAAAAAAAAGACCACAAACGAGTGCATTCTATATCCGGTCGTATACACACACACATTCACGCACACACGCACACACACACACACACACTCGTAGCTCAATTCGCGCGCGTGCGCGTATCACTTAATAAAGCCGGTGGAGTTTCTCTTTTTTTATACACTCCAGCTGGCCGCCGCCTCTCCTCTACTATCCCCAACGATAATCGATTATATTATTCGCAAAGTCGTATTGGTTAACGGCCCTATAACCAACGGGAACACATATTATACACGCACGCAGCAGAGGCCATGCGCGAGGTGAAAGAAAAAAAAACAGATCCCAACGAAAACAGTGGAAAAATACTCTCGCTGCACATACACGCGCTCGCTCTCTCGAAACGAAAATAAAAAAAAAACAAAGCAAAAGAGCCGAGAGAGAGTGAGAGAGAGCAAAAAAGAGTTAGAGCGTGTGGTACAGAGAGAAAGAGAGAAAGCTTATAGCGACGCATACGGGGGGGGGATCGCGTAATTCGAACACGAAAATCCGTGGTTTCGCAGTATTGTTGTACCCCCCTCCCCCCTCCCGCCTTCGCGAGCGCGTCGGTAATTGAAGCTTTGATGCGAATATCGAGTCGGTGACAGTTCTGGCACGCATAACAATTTCCCGGGGGTGAGGGGGGGGGGGGGGAGGCCAAAATTCAATTCTCCGTATTCGCGCGTCCCCCTCCTCCTACACACACGTCGCTCCCGCGTATATCTCCAGCAAGATATACACCTCTTTCTATACGTATACGTGTGTGTGTGCGTGACGTTTGTTTACACATGTATGTGTTCACGTATAGTATGGGTAAGGAAAGAGGAAGTGTATACGTACGCGCGGACCCATTGCACATCACACACATACGTACAAGTGAGAGAGAGACGCCACGGGGACGCGCTGAATTTCAATCAATCTTCCGCAATCAAACGATTCGACTTTTAAAAGAGCCCCCGAGCCCCCATTGTGACTTTTGGCTTACTTTTTTTTTCGTCGCCTTTCATGCTGCGCGCTCGGTCGTTTAAGCTCGTCTCGGCGCGCGACAGGCGAGGAAAAACTTTTCGCATCCGGTACGCCAAGCGCGACTGGTCGTCTTTCTTACTAGGGAGAAAGAGAGGAGAGAAAGAGCTGTGGTTTTTGCTCTGTATATGGAAGGAGAGGTGCGCGAGCTGAAATTTTTTCAATTTTGAGACCGCGCGCAGGTTTCGAATTCTTCATCGCGACCGGAATGAGATTTCAATATTTGAATTTACATGACGCGTAATTGATTTATCCCGTGAGGTTTCTTCACTCTTTCACTCTTTCTACTTTTTTTTTGCAAGAGAGAAATTGAGAGCAGTGTGATTTTGCACCGCGGTATAATGGTAATTTAACGGAAGGTTATTGGCGAATCGGAATGGGAGGAGGGGGGAGGGGTGGCGCGGGGAACTTTTGTTTATTACGGGAAATTGAGCGACTCAATGGTCTCTTTGGTGAATCTAATGGGACTTCATTTACATTAAAATTGATTTCCGCGAGCCGTTACGTGCTGCGATAATGTTTTTTTTTCTAGAAATCTAGATTCAATTAAAGATGTGGTTTTACATCTACTTTTAATATCACGACTCTGATCAGTTTTTTTATTAAAAATGTAACAGTTTGAGATTTATCTTGTAAATGATATCAAAATATTATTCCTGGATCATATCTGTATTAAGTATTAATAAGTGTGAAATCATTAAAAATCATCGATTACTCCCATTTTTATTTAACCATTAGAAAGTACAAATCTCTAGCTTTCATATTTTATAGTCACATTATTCCCTGCAGTGTTTCGGTTATGTTATGTTATGCAACTTGTTATTAATAGTGCATATAATAGTGCGATCACTCCTTGCAAAACAAAGCAACTTTAAATAATTTTTTGGTATTTGTTAATTATTATATTTCCATAAACAACAAAAATTTAATTAAATAATTATATTAAATAATTGAAAATTAAAAAAGTTTTGAAATTTAAAAAACCAAATACTTCAATTTCGTAAAAAAAAAACCTAATGTTTGCGGAATCCACTCAACTTTAATTTGCATTGTTACTAAAAGTTTCTTGTTCACACTGTTAATTACGATTTGCAAAAATTAAATGGTATATCAATTGCTGCTTTATTAACCATTCCATTTCGATTGCCTTTTTATAAATACAGTCTACTGATCATAGCAAACAAGGTCATAACAGTTTAATTGTATCTACGTTTATGAGTATTTAAATTAGTACACGAAGCCAAATAATACGATGGAAAGTTGCATTAATGAATATCGCAGCTTTCGCAAATTGAACAAGCCCACAAAATCACTGTGTAGTCTAAATTCTCTATAGTAACTATGTAAAATAAAGCAAATAATATTATTTAGTACTAATACAAGTTCTTCATGTATAACAAGGGGGTATTTTTTTATTAAAACATTAGATCTCGGATGCACATGCGATTTCACAATTTAGCATTACCATCCGATCAGCCTCGAGGCAACTTTCCCCTACACACGTGAGCGTTGATTATTAATTATTCGTCCTTAGCGAGCTGCAGACGCTGATACATAAAGAAATCATGAACTATATGCATTATATGTAATTTTACAGCTCGGGAAAGTCTGCATACATGCATACATAAGCTGAGGCGCGCTGCACTATACCGTTCCGAGCAATAATTGAGGAAAATGCGTATATGCGCCGGTACTGTGTAAGCCGCAAATGCATTTAATGCCTATAGGAGAGCTGGGCTAGAGCAATATCATGGTATCGATTGTAAAACTGTAATGATATACTGTAATATGCTAATAGCAACGGGTTAAGTATACTTGCGGCGATGGGGATAGAAAAAAATTGTCATTCTTTTAACGAAGATGCTTTTATCCTCCAGTAATCCTTTTAATATAAGTACGAATCAAATTACAAATGTCGATGGTACTATCTTTTATAGAAAAATAGGGTCGACATATACATCGTTTATGCAAAATTAATCATATTCGTATGATTCATGACCTCGCGGCACCGAAAAAAAAAATGATAATGTGACAGCAGCGTATTATTTAGAATATATGTATATATATAAAAACACTCGATCTTCAGTTATGCTTTGTTAGTCGAAGCCGATAGTTATAACAGATTACCTGGGCCGTTAAGACTCGCTAGTCTTCAATTACCGCAGCGTCTCGATCTATAACCGGTTATCGATAACCTGCACCGACGAGGAGGCCTTAATCACACTTAACCTATATTTCCCCTCCCTCCTGCATTGCTGGCCTCCATCAGAGCTGCTGCCGCCGCCGCCGCCGCCGCGCCGCGAAATCCCGCGAAAAAATTGCGCACCGCAAAAATACAAGCCATCCATTAAACCGCGCGCGCGTGCGATCACTCCGTTATACATCCATACACTCCTCGCATGCACCCACACACACACACATGTCTCGATGATACGCGTTCAAAGAGAGAAAGAGAGAGAGAGCGAGAGGGAAAAGTCTCCTTTATCACGTACAATAACAACCGAGAGCTGTGCGAGCTTTTGAGCCATGCACTGTACATCGGAGAAAAGGAGAGCGCGCGCGTGTGTGGGAGAAAAAAAGCATGTGCATGTGCACACGCGCTTTCGATGTTTATTAGAGCTCCTATATCCCCAGCAACTGCAGACACTACCCACAGACCCACTGTGCACCTAGATCGCTCGGGGTCTATGTGTTATATAGCACTCGAGCCTCTCTAGCCTAGAGAGATGCCCAAAAGCAGCCGCGAATGAAATCCCAATATCACAATGGAACTTTCTCTCTCTCTCTCTCTCTTACTCACACGCATACGCAGATATGCACACATGCGCACACGAGCACTCTGTAGTACTCTCTGTGTACTGCACTGCAGTGAGCGCGTTAATCCCGAAATCGTGAAACTCAAACTCCCGAGGCTAAGCGAGGGCGAAATCTCCGAAACATCGAGCGCATACCGAATGATTAGATACGTCGAGTCCCTCTCTCACTCTCTCTCTCTCTCTCTCACTATGAACGTCTCTCTGTGCATGTGTGTGTATAGGTGTATGTGTGTGCATATGACTGAGTTTGCGTGGCGTTCATATGCGAATATGTGTATATATGGTGAGGAGCTGCGTAGTAGATCTGTCTCTAGCAATAATAAACGCAACTTTCCCAAGAATCATAAAACGAACATATTGCAGTGAACTATACACCGGCACAAAGAGAACTACTCCGTGACACATGCGAAATACCAATAAAGCGCCGCTCTATGGGTTAATTCACTTTCGCGGAACTCTTTCTTTCTTTTTAATTCCATTCAATTTCCGCGTTTGGTCTAGATTCGCGCGGATCCACGCGGCGTTCGTAGAAAATTAGCCTGTCTAAAAGGAACTCGTAAATTGAATGCGTTTATATAATACCGAAACGTAATATATATATATATATGCATATGTAATTAATTCTTCGCTGGTGCTTTTGTCGCTATTGATGGAATAATTTGTGGATGTATAGGAGCGAGAGCGCGAGGATTCCATTACGTGTATAAGTAGACCTCACGCGCATACCTATCACCTTGCATTCACGTGTAAGCGTGTACACGTGCACATATACGTCTGCGTGATTACAGTTCGTGTCTATGACAGCTTGCTAATTATTAATTACGTTATTCTGTATATAGAACTGATATAGAAATGCTTTTTATTTAGAGCTACTTTTATCTATGTCTTTCCTTTATCTTATGTAATATTTTTATTTTTACAAGTATGTATTTTGTATGGGTGCACTGAAAAGGGAGTTTGGTGTCTATTCATACACTTTAGTAAAAGAACCGATAGCGAATATCTTCGTTGCCACGTTATCGGTATTCCTATAACCTGATTTTTCCTTCCTCAAAGAGAAAGCTTTGTATCGATAAAAATTTTCGAGTTTCATTTTTAGATGAATTTCAACATAATTTTGATCCTTGAGTTTGTAAATATGTGTTTTTCAAAAATCAGTGCTAACTGCTTTAGCGGTCTGTTTTCTCAAACTGATAATTGTTTTCAATATACAATTCCATAAATATATCACCTTAAGAATGTACAATCAGCTGAATAATATACAATCTATTAAAAATCTTATCGTTCTTAAATAAGTTGAACTCAAAATGTATATTAAATGTCGTTAAAAATTATCAAAACATTCGAAAGATATGGCGACAACTAATTATGGATCACTTGTGTATTATAAAAAGCACACACAAACACATGTAGACATTACGCATTTTGAAAGACATATATATTTAATATTAAATTACAAACAATATTGTATTTAAATATAACAAAAATAAGATCTCAAAAAGTTTTAAATCGATGCAAAGATTTTTAAAGAAATTAAATACATTGAAAAACAAGGTTGCTAACATTTACAGCCTAACAACATTTAATGCTCTTGAAGAATAAGTACTTATTATCACAATTTGGTTGGTAGTTCCTTCCGCTTCGAACTTGAATCAATTATTTTGAACTCGAATATTGTAAGAATTAACCTAAAATTGACATCTTGAATTTGAAAATTGAGCAAATCTGACCTCGTGTATATCTGGAATTAGAACCATTTTTTATATGACCTCAGATGAATGCAAGGCTAGTTCCTGCCACGTTCAAGTTTAAAATAACTAATTCAAGCGAGATAAACTACGTACAAAATTGGAATTTTTCTACATTACGGAAAAATAAATTAGGAGGTCGGGTGGTTTTAGTCGTCATATTGAATCCCCCATTTTGAAAATGGATAATATGCCACACAGATTGCGAAAGTAGATTACATAAGCTTTCACTTGAACCGTGGCGGACCTCCATCAGACTTCATCAATTTTGAACAGAGAGCTAGGAGGCCGGGTCTCCTATATACGTGTATTTTTAGCGTATTTTTTTAAAATCCGTAAGCTTCTAAGCTTATTCGTGATATGTTATTAATATATCGTTATTGTAATACAATAATATATGTACTACTAGATGTTCCGCGCATTTACAACGTTTAAACTTTGTAAAAGTTGAGCCCAATTCTCTGTAGCCTACATTCGTTTCTATTAAGAAGTACCTCCCCTACTAGTACATAGCGTTGTCACAACGTTGTGACAATGTTTTATACTAGTTTTTTATATATTCTTTATTCTACTAGAAAAAATATTTCAAAATAAATCTATTTAATCAATTAATATTTTCCAGTATCTGAAAAAAATATCAATATCTTTGATATCTTTGGGATCCTGACTCATTATTATTATGGGAGTTGGACGATTATGGGGAACGTACTGCGTTTTCCTGGACAACTCTCATAAGAATCGCGTTAATTTTCGAGACTGCTGTCTCATTTGTACCTACTGCTTGGCCGCTCCGCGCCCACCGTTACGGTTAATCTGTAAATACATATATTTGATAAAATATTTCAACAAGTGTTAGTAATTAGTTTATTTATTTTTTAAATATTTACACTCAGGTTCTCTTATATTTCCTGTAGTAAAATGATTCAGTACGATTTTAGATAGATGAGCATATGTGATATCTATCAAAAAAAAACCTTTTCATTAAACAGGCAAGTATGCTTTCTTACCAAACCCCATGAAAATATTGTTCCATAAATTATAATGAGAATTAATAATTAATATTAATAAATTCCTTTAAAAAAATTTAACTATTAACTAAATTTTAATTACATTTTTAATTTTTTCATACATCTTTTTTAAATTCATCAATCGATTAGAAAAAGCACAATACATTTCGAAAAATGATTGTTTACACAATCAAAATAAACAGTCATGCAATTTCGGCCCTTGCGAAACGTCGGTCCTACAAAGTGTACTTTTATTGGTTCGAAAGGATCGTTTTCTGTACCTGCAAAATAAACTAGCTTTTATTGCGAAAGTCTGAACACGTAGATAATTTGTTGGCTTAGGTTCTGTTACGGCCAAATTGGATGTAAAGTGCAACTTCTTAATAAAAAAGGCGGACGAACTCGATTCGAACCCAAAACGTAGTCTTGCGCCGAAGTCGAGTGTTCTGACCACTGAACTATGTACGAACTGCTTTTCGCCTCTTCATATTGTTTCCATATAGTGTCGCGCTGACTCGTCACGCTTCGTGACAGTTTATTTTCATATAATGACTGGTTCGCAAATCTACCATTTAAAATTTTCGAACTTACTTAAACTTAATGTTCATTTAAATATCTCTTAGAAAATTTGAATATTTATTTCGGAGTATATTTTTAAAAAGTTCATGAGGTTTAATAACCAAACATTACATTTTATACTTAAAATTTTTAAAATAATATAATTAGAAAAAACTGAACATTCTGAAGTGTCATATTTCTTGAATAAGCAAATACTTCTGAATATAATTTGATACACGTACAGAGTATAGTCTAACTTGAAACTGGTTAGATTTTGGGCCCAATCGCATTGTTTGTATTTTCTTTTTTTTTACTTTTTTCAATTTTCATTGAGGTATATGCCAAAAATTTATACCGCTCTAACTTAAATAAAAAATTGCAAGTTCGACATGATGTCGCGGTATAAAATTTTATTAGAAACTGGTGGATAAGTTGATTTTTAGCGCATGTGACTTTTCTCGCAAAGAACGTCCGCTACAAAGCCAACTTACCCACCAGTGTGAAAAAGTACTATTATTTTCTTTAAAATTATCTCTTTGAAATTGTTAAATAATAATTGGTAACCTACTCCATGAACGATCATTGGAATTGCGTTAATTATTTACTTTCGAACATTACCACATTATCACTCGGCTGAATACGTAATCGCATTTAAGAGTCATCGTACAGACTTTAGACCACATCAGACGCTTTCAATTTCAAAGATATCAAAATTACAGAATCTTACCGTTGAAATCCACTATAATTAAAAAATATTGTCCTATAGAGAAATACATAAGAATAAACGCCACGTAGATATCAGCAAACAATATTGAAAAGAAATTGAAGTGCATTTTTTACCGTTGCTCGTCTTTCGAGATTACAAAATATCAAACCTTTATACCGTACTTATTTCAATAAACAAACAAATGCAATGCATTGGTGCAATAGTCCCCTGGTGCACATAGCATTAGCTTTATCCGTTGGAGATATCATACCGCAACGAATTACACTCGACTCGAAAACTACCAACGGCCTGAGCAAAGCGAATAACCGCAAGCATTTTACAAAGAAGAAAAAACTCATAGCCTAACTCGCGCACAAATGAAAAGCTCCCATCAGCCAGCGAATACTTACAGTTCGTAGTCTCAAATGGAACGACTGCATACCGCCCACACGCACATATTCCACATACCTCTGCCACACATTTTTAGCGTGCACAAGACCAAATGAAACGCTCCCGTATATAACTTCCTTAATAATCGAAAAGCTCACTGCGCCGCGTGTGCACACACCAACAGCCTCCCCCCGAGTGCGATTCCATCTCCCTTTATATGCATCCCTCACATAGACGTATAATATACATATCCACACTTAAATACATATACACACGTCATACTCTCTCTCTCTCTCTCTCTCTCTACAGCCTGACGTAGCTCGCTGTTAGCATGAAAACATGTCCTCGTTACACGCGTGTGTGGCTGTGTATATATATATATATATATATATA
>UELV01180742.1:0-17880 GCA_900490015.1 Megastigmus stigmatizans
GTAATAAGGAGACTAATGTGTTATTCTCACGATCCGCCACCAGTATCGTAACAGCTTCCCTCGAATCATTCCGTAAGGTGTCCGCATCACCCCGACATCGATCCATTTCTCATTGTGTATCATAAACTGCAGGTCCCGGAATCCTATGTTATTTTACTTTTTTGGTTTCCTCACCCCCTGCAGGGATTCACCTCTACTGTCTAACGGTCGGCAAAGATCAACACCGCGCGCGTATTGTTCAAGCGTGAAATTGTTTTTCAAAATGCGCGCAATGCCATACTCCTCCTAGTCCGGGTAGAGGGGCTATATAACCACGTGTTTACCTCGTAGACCCGCGACATCAAAGCATATACCACAAGGGGAAACTTGTTACTGAACTAATCAAATCAGTGATTGGATCAGACAGGTGTAACGGCTAAGGGGGGATTATGAGAAAACGCGACGTGAATCCTTATTTAGAATGCATTCGGTGTGAAAAAAAAATAACAATCGCCTATGCAAATCATGCCTTTGGGTATCGGAGCAGTGCGCGGGTTATGAATACGATGCAAAAGGCGCCATTTGTCGCGTGTTTCTTTTTTCCATCATGACTGCTACGCGTTTTGATTAAACTTCAATCGTATTAGTATGCATTTCTCATTATGTAATGTGCAGGTCGTCGTATTTATTGAACAATAGTGAGAATGTTCGTGTTATGAAAAATTTGCAAATTTAATTTTAAAAGATATTAGATGGTTCTTGCCATAGATCTTGACAATGACTTCTGTTGTATTTACATTCTTTTCGCGTTGCTTTATATTTGGAGGCTCATTCTCAAATAAATCTTTGATATAAAAGGTTTTTTGCATCTCCACTTTTTGATCGCTACGTGACTGTAATGCCAAGAAATGTTATGTGCTTCGGATTGATTGTATTATTTCGACATGGTTTCTCCATTTCAAATCAGAAGTGTACCTTTTGTAATCTCCCCAAAACTAAGCAAAATCATTCCAGACAATTATAAATATGAAGTTTTCTTTAATAAATTATTCTATAAAGTGTACTTATTTATTGTTATAAAATTAAATTTTGCATCTATGCATGCTTTTGGAATCAATAAGAAATTTAAAATATATACATCCGCACTTATTAGAAACTAAAAATTCAGTAATTAAAGCTTTTGTCGTGTTCATAAAAAATATTTTTTCGCTTCTCTCAGCATTTCAAATGTAAACAATTCTAATACTTTCATTTTCGGCAATCAAACCTCATAATTTAATAATTATACTAAACGCTTAGAAAACTGTACTCCCTCTTATTTTGGTAAATGCCCTAAGAAAATTAATGAATCGAATCTCAGAACCGTCACGCAGTCCGACAGCTCGTAATCATATAATGCGTTCATTTTATATATATGTTGCACGGCGTTGAAATTAGCAAAAGAAGCAGCTGCACGAAAAGATACAAAGCCGCAACGAAGGGGGAGGGGGGTGAATTTTCCAAGTGAGCGACTCGCACGAACGCTTTCCAGCGTTAACAAAGTACTTTGGAATGCACTTGCCTCGACGAGTAGAGCAGTGCCGAGGCTGCTATTCAGGCCGGAAGTCCGTAAAATCCTGCAGGCGATGGTAGCTAGTCACGAGGCGGCGCAACGCAAACGCAATTGCGATCCTTTGGCCGAATGCCGTAAATACCCGTCCTGTGTATATATATATACGCCACGTTGAAACGAAAGTTTTCCTGATAATTGCCGATTTATTTTCTCATTTATACAGCCGCTAGAGAGGATGGAAGAGACGCGGACCATTTAGCGAATCGTGTTATTAAATTATACCTCCGGTTGTGGGAGTTTTTGGGAAATTTGAATATTCGTTTTTATTCCGTACTTATATAAAGTTTCACTTGTGACCACTTTCATTAATGTAATTGTGTAAAAGATAAATCATTAATGCCACGCAATCGGCTTATTGTATCGCCGTTTGAAAAAGTGCGTTATTCACTTCGTTATGAATATAAGTACGTACTCGTTATATATCAAGCAACAAACTGATATTTGACGCTCCAAAAATGTTTCCACGGTATTTTACACGTATTTGTGCTCAATCCGAGTATTCGCTGTTTAGGCAAGTTTTAATTTGAGAATTTTCGGAATCGGGTTTTATGCTATTTGGGTAAAATTCGATCCCGAATATGTTTCATAGAATCTAGATCTCACACAAAATGGTTTGCAGTTTATGGTTCCTAAATTTCTTGCTCTCCAAGCACTTTTTCATGGGTTTACGAAAATAAAAAAGTATTGATTTTTTCGTACAGGTATAATAAAATTCCTAACGAAATATTTTCTAATGGTGACTTTCTATACGAAGTATTAATTATTTTCATTCATCATTCAGTGCTTATTGGAGCAAGCTTTTCTTTGAAAAGTATTTAGATTTACTTGGTTACTTGAAGCATGTAATTTTTTTATGTATTCGTAGAATAAATAAAAATATATTTCCAAATTCCAATTTCCAAAAACTACTGTTGATTTTTTGTCGAAATCAACAAAATAAATTCAGACTTTTTCAATAAATAGCGCTTTTGTGTATTGAAATATTGATCGAACCTATATTCTTCAAAAGTCAAATGACGACGTTAATAATTAATATTGCTAATCAAATCTTATCAGCTTCAAATTTTATTTGACATTAAAAATTATTACCAGTAAAAAACATTAATTACTATTTAAACTTACCTTTTGAAACGACAATTACCATTAACTTTGTTTTATCCCATCAATTTTATATCGTTTTGAATGATATAATGTATCAAATGATATAATGTAATGTAATAAAACTTATTTCTGCTACATTAATACAAAAATGAATTTAGATTAATTGATAAATGAAATGTATCTTTTTATTTCATAAAAATATTCTTTAATAATTACCGTGCTTGATTTACATGAAAAACATCTAGATATACCTTTAATGTATTCCATTGGATATAATTAAAATTTCATTTTCGATTTGCGAATTTCTTTCTTTCTACGTATAAATAAGGGAAATTTGAATAAAGCTTAAATTATACTTAAAATAACATTAAGACTTTTGATAGATACCCGAATGATTGAATAATCTATCAGATTCATTGATAAAACACAAAAAAATATATTAAAACGTAATTAGGTACCACATCTAATTAATATCCTTCAAGTGTTTGTCGACTGACTTTGCTGATAGGTAGCAAGTGTTTAATCGATATCTGTTCTATCAATCACTCATGAGAAAAGCGGGTGACAATGAAGCGAAATCTCGTGACTTGGAATTACGTGTATTTTTAGTTCAACGTGCAGTCATCATCTTACTTTCATTAGTACTTTACATTATTTTCCCGTAAAATGATATCGCTTCTTTTACATAATAATAAAATTGCTGTGTAATTGGAATCGTATTTCAATTCATAGTAAAAATATAGGTACACTAGTTGAACTTTAGCAATGAAAATTATTTACGAAATCAGTGTAATAAATTACTGGAATATCGACGTGAAAGATTTTTAAAGAAATTCTTCCCTTCGAGTATGGACTTGAATTTATAGTACGCTGTCAACTTATGTACGAAATCTATCCTTTACAGATATTCACTGGATTCAGCAAAATATATTGCCAAGATATGCTTCGAATGCTTGATGTAAAAGCCCCGAGCGCACTGTTGTACACTGTACAAAATCCATCATTTTATTAATCCAAGCTGATTCTTATTAATGGACGCAGCAATTATATGTAACGTTATTTTCGCAGTGCGTGTTAATTTTGTTCCTTCGTAATTTATGAATTATTAGTTTTACACGACCTAAATTATATTACGCTCTTGAAATGTACATAGATTGATAATTCAGTTTGCATGCAAAATTTCTTGTTAAATAAAAGCCCCGCGTGAATCCGTTTTTTAGAAGAGAATAACATTCCAGTCCACTTGCCGTACATGGACTGCATTTATAAAGGTAGATTAGATTGTAGTGAGATTAATTGTTTCCTTTCTATTTTAGTTCTCTGGTGCTTTTCCCAGAAATCGTTTTAATACATAATTTAAACGGGTAAGGATTAGAAAATGTGGAAGACTTCATATGCATGAAATTCGATAAAAAAAATTTCGATAAAAGTTT
This sequence comes from Megastigmus stigmatizans, assembly GCA_900490015.1. Taxonomy (NCBI): domain Eukaryota; kingdom Metazoa; phylum Arthropoda; class Insecta; order Hymenoptera; family Megastigmidae; genus Megastigmus; species Megastigmus stigmatizans. Next base: position 4,126 of record UELV01180742.1, read on the forward strand.
TCACAGTTGGTAGACTTTTAATTAAGAAAGTTTAAAAAGTTTTTTATACTCCAGTTTACGGAAAAAGTGAAATAGTTTATTGAAAAGTCAACATGTCTAGTGCTTTCAAAATTTCGTTGAAGATTATAATCAAAGAATTTATAAGATAAAATGAAGTTGCCAAAGTGATTACAAAATAAACAGCGATAAATTGTAAGAAATATTCGTCAATTGGAATTGATGCATAAGAAACTTCGTATATTATGCGTAGTTCGATTGTTCAAAACCTCAATTCGCAACGACAATCTACATCCAACAATCACGTAATCACTTTGATCTACGGAACAACTACGCGCCATAAGAGGTTTAATCAATCATAGTTAAAATAACATTAAGACTCTTGATAGATACCCAAATGATTGAATAATCTATCAGATTCATTGATAAAACACAAAAAGATATATTAAAACGTAATTAGGTACCACATCTAATTAATATCCTTCAAGTGTACCTCAGATCTAACTTTAGAAGAAACGCCGCGTCTTTCAGCATCAACCAATAGTTCAAAGCTGCAATAAAGTATAACTCGATTCGTCAAATCGCTCGCCTGTATAATATGCAAAGTGAATCGCCGGTACAGCGGCAATAGGTATAAGCCGAATTGGCATCAGCTCCGTGCCCTAACTCATGGCGTCTTGCGCAATTCGACGTTCCGAGATTGCCAGGGCCAAATACACACCTATATAGGGAGAAACGGGCACAGAGGTGCTGAATCGTAGTCAGTTAGGGATCGCGGACGCCACGTGTAATCGAAGCTTGAGACGCAAACGTTAGATGTTGTGTGTGTGTGTGTGTGTGTGTGTGTGTGTGTGTGTGTGTGAGAGAGAGAGAGAGGGACGTAAGAGGATATTGCGCCAGGCATTGGCCAAATACAACCGCGCGCGCCGCGATTCTACGGTTTCTCTCTCTCTCTCTCTCTCTCTCTCTCTCTCTCTCTCTCTCTCTCTCTCTGTGCGCGGCTCTTGTGAGATGGTGAGATCCCTTGTACCTCCTGGAGCGTTTGTTTTGCATCCCTGAAATCTGTAGGATGCTGGCCGAACGTTTATCGTAACTGGTATTAGGAAAATTCGGGAGATGATTGTGGACCGAGAGCTTGCGGCGCAATTCCCGAAAATGGTCTTATACGGAGGCAAAGCAAAAGATCCTTTGTGCACACAGCGAACATATTAAATGAATATATAGCGTGGAATAATACGAGCTCGAGAATGCTATATGTGCATATCTGCTTTGACTCTTAATGAAAAATTTGCTTTTAATGAAAAATTCGCGGAAAAATTTTTACGAGAATTTAAGTTTTAATAAAAAAAAGAAATGTTAGGATAAGAAAAAATGTATAATACGCACGTAAAAACACGTACGCTTCGCGACGTACTTATTATTTTTCAAATTTACATTTTATGATGCGGCTACGCGTAAGATGAAATATATCTTCGTTCGCTCTATATACAAAGGTAAAGTAAAATATTTTATTCAATTGCTTCTTATTACGCGAGTAAGGTATCAATCGCGTTTAAACTAATTTAGCGATTGAGTAAGTATAAAGTGCCTATTTTAATATAACTTATATTGAATGCCATAACCTTAAAAGCTCAATGTGACAATCTACATAGAACATCTTTGGCATTCTCATTTCCAATGGCGCAACGAAACTTTTTTATTATATAACTATGAGCTTGAAACTTTCTCTCTATTGCCACTGTGAACTTTTTATTACGAGGATATAATTGCGCGGGATAATAAAAATACAATTTGTTTTATCTGCTCTCACGTTTTCCCACTTTACGTGGGAAAAATTATCAAATGAAAATATCGTTAAACGCATTTAATATAGAATTACGAAAATACAAATAAAAGTCACAGCGCCGAGAGAGGGGAGCGAGCTAATTCAATTATCTAAGCTCATAACTGGTTATATTGTAATGCTGCGGTTCCCCTGTATTAATACCGTTTTAATCATTTCGTCCTAAGCTGTGCTGCCAAGAGCATAAACTTAATGAAAAAAATCATTAATCCATTTTATCTGTCTGAAGGAGTTTAAAATAATGAAGCGCTAAGACTGCGTATTTCAATGCACATGTGTTGCGTGTCTGACCAAAGCTAATACTTTTCTACTTGCAAGAAATGAAATTGAGATTTTCAGCATTGGAAAAAGGTTATGCGTTCTACGGATGATTTCGTTTTTCTCAAATTGCTAATTTTTTCATATTATAACTATTTGTTTGAAATTAAAAGAAAAAAAAAAAAAAAAATTGAAATAATATTTTTTTTAATAGATATTTTAACTATATTTTTATAACGATATTTTTTTTATTTGACTTTTTGGGTTTTCTAATATTTATATAGAAGTTATGCTTAAACGAGAAATAAGGAGGTTAAATTTACAATAAAGCGAAAAAGTTATAACACTTAACGCGACGTGTATTATATTAAATAATTTCATTAATCTTCTCCGGCATCGTTATTTCATTTAGTTGTATATCTTATCGCCTTAACTTAAATCGTTCCTTTTCGGCCAAACTTCCACCCTATAATAGGTATTAAGCGATCAATCTATATATACATATCGGCTCAATTCATCATTTTTAATGCCGCTAATACACAGAGAGCCGTCAGCATCTCTCACTCTGATAAACTTGCGTGTTCATCGAGGTTGAAAGGGAAAACTGATCGTATATAATACGAATAGTTGACTATATCCGCTATATCGGCTCTCGGCTCGACACACACACACGCGATAAGAAAAGGGTCCTAGAGAAGAGGAGACGCGCACAATACGAGTCACTAGCGCGCACCGGAGAAAAGAAAGAGAGAGGAGAAAAAAAAATCTTAAATTCGAGCCGACCCAATTGGATTTGGCCTGTGTGAATGCCTATACATGTATAAGGAAAAAGTCGGAAGTGTGTATAAGAAACTAAAGTTGTGCAGTGTGCCACACGGCTCCCGGAGGCGTCTTTTCATAGGCCGTGATGATACCGATCCCTGGAGATCAATGCCATTACGCGCGAGCCGCGGCTACCCTTATTTATATAATATTGTATCTCGCGCAGCACACGGGTCAAGCGTTATATACAAGGTACGAACAAAAAAAGAAAGGGAAGAGACCGAAACAAAAGAGACGCGCGCGCGTAGCGTTTTTCTCGTCCTTCTGCGAGAGATTGGCGGCGCGCGACCTCCGCCGCCGCCAGATATTTTTGGATGCTCCGCTTTGTTTTTTGTTTTTTTTCTCTCTACACCTCGAACCGGGTCGTCGACGGCGGCGGGAGGGCTTAGACACGCTCACGCGATCTCACCCAGGTATATATATATATATATATATATATATAGAAAGTGGCAGCTTGGCGCGTATTACGCGAAACGATACACCCTACGATAAACGCGTTGACGTAATCACGTCTTCCTCCACCTCCTACTCCTCATCCTCTGTCCTCGAAGGTATAGGCACGAGATAACCGGATAAAGGAGGACTTGCTGATTTCTCGGGGGTTCTCTCGCTCTGCTGTGTCTTTGTATATATATATACGAGGCATAAATTGGATTGCGACTGCGCGAGTGTGGATTGTGTGTCGAGTGCGCGGTGTACATATATATATAAGAAAGGGATGAAAACTGTGTATTGTATATGCGTAAAAACTGACAATTTCTCCGAAGCGATTTGCCAAGCAAACGGATACATTACGCGTGTATATATATATGTACTGGCCGGTTCTCGCGTGCGACGGTATGATCGATCGACCCGAAAAGCCTCCTGCACCTCACCCCACGCGTGGAATTGGGCGATTAATTTTTTCCTCGAAGTTTTTCGCGTCTCGTGACGTCTTTGCTGCCGTGCGATGGCTGTATACATAAGTGTAGAAACTCGTATCCTGGAAATGTTCCTTTTTTTTTTCGCGGAACGCACGCGGGCATGTACAATCTTGCCCTAGCGTGTATTTATATACGTGATTGACAGCGCGTCGGTGACATGTGAGCCGACAGATTTCTCGTTTCTGTATGCAAAACTTTTCGACACTTTCTTTTGCATCCGAACTTCGGATTACTTAAACCGTGGGAGCCGGTTCGATTTGTTTGAAATTGCACGTTTGATTATTAGCGTTTTACCTCAAAGGTGTCGATCTGACCTATACTCGATGACTGTTGATGTATAATACAGACACGTTTTTCTCACGTGAATAAGTGAAGTTCGGTTTTTATCATTTATTTGTTGAATAAGTGGGTTAGCGAGTGTTTAAATCCCTTCTGGAGCATCTGTGATCCAGCCGCGAATCCCGAACTTGTGTTAGACTCTATACCGTATTGTCTCAAATGTTGCCGCGTACTTCGCGCACCGGCTTGTGCGCTTATGTTCTCAACGTTCATTTCTCCTATACGCCCGCACGTCAAATCCCACGTTGTCTTGGAAAATATCTGATCGTTGAAAGAAAAAAAAAAGTACTTTCATAAAAGCTGGTACACGAGAGATTTATTTTTTATACCCTCACAGTTTCACGAGACAAATGACGTACTGTACTTACCATTATACCCTATTTTCCGTGGTATCACCATCTGCGATTCCGACTTTCCGTTCCGTTATTTTAGCTAAACAAAGAAAATTATGGAAAAAAAAAACATCTGCTGATTAAATATTAGTATTCTGCATATAGCACATTTACCAATTTACTTTTATACGTAAAAGTATATCTTTAAGGATTGAAGTAGCCGTAAATTGTAATAAACAGCCACATCATCCACGCCATTGCGCAACCTTCTTTCTAAAAATATCTCGCTCAAATGGAAAGGCGACAAGCATAATATTTAATCCAGTATGACAAGGATGCGGGCCCCTTTAAATGCATCAAGTCCAAAATTGCTCGCGAAAAAGCTTCTGGGTTTATACGAAGAGTTATTAAATGAAGCATTATACACGCCCAAACCTCATTTTCAAATTTCTCTGAAAAGATGAAGTTGAAAAAAAAACAAGGTCGACGTAATAACATTCCATAACGTTCATTACATCTCTCGAAATTGAGAACACTTAATTCGGTCGCGAGACGTGTGATACAATCTGTAATTTGAATCCTTTAGAGCTTTTAACTTCATAAATTAGAAAGCTATTGAAATCAGGTTGATTAAGATTGATAGGGTAAATGAGGACTTGCGAGTACAAGACAACAGATGGGCATTCAGTGTTTAAGACCGACCATAGGGACGCACGATGAGACCATTCAGCTTTTGTGTAACCTATATACAAAAACAGTAAATTAATGTCAGCCATTTTCGTTAATTAGATTCGGATCTTACATCAGCATCTCCGTTGGTATTGCAACTGACTTATTCGGAGCGGCCACAGTTAACGCTTGCGCCTTAAGCTTAAGAAAATTTGCAAGACTGCACGTGTGACTGGCAGATCTGGACTTTCCATTCATATCAGCGATTGGGCTGCAGTAAGGAATCATCTTTGGAGCCGACTAATTTTCAAATGTATATTTATCGAATGGTTACGTTTGATTTGAAAGGGAGAGGAAAACCAGTTCGGAGTTGACCTCTTTCCATACTGATTTGGACTCAATTTTTTCCTAATTACTGGATTAAAATAGAAAATATCTGGCATAAGTTGGAACGTATGATGCATACGTGAATTCTGCCCTTTTCTATTAATTTAAAATGTATAAGGTTCACTTTAGATGTTTGTCTTTTGGATTCTAAACTATGTTATTCTGAAAAAATAGATAATCAAATGATTACATATTTTGAAAATGTTAAGCCTAAGTCTATTAACGTTTATAGTCATAGCGTTTGTATATTGTTAATGTATAGAAATTTAACCAAAGTAAAAATTGATTGTGCAAAAAATTGAAACGTTACATAAATATTCATTTTTTTAAGCAGAGAAAATTAAAGTTTGCCTTGAATATTTTAAATATATATTCAATTATTCTTAAGCTACTAAATATTTTCCATGTAAAAGAAAAATTGAATATTGCACTTAACCCTATTGCATAAACTATATATTGACCAAAATACTTTTTATCAAGATATAAGTAGTCGATATTGAGATTTCATTTAATACCTTTCATAAGCATATATAAATTTAGTATATATATTCCATTTTTGAATTTTCATAAATATAAAATTTAATTCTAATATTCTTGGAAAATCCAAGATGCAGGCTCTTAATGAAATTCTGAAAATTCAGGAATAAACCCAGAATGAAACTCTGAAATAATCCTGCGACATATAATTCCGGCACTCCGAGTTATTCACAGACAACGTTGAACCAGAATTAAAGTCATTTGTGCACCTCTTTTATCCTTTGTCGCTTTAAAAATAGCTCTAAAACAAACACACAATTAATATATAATTCCACGCTAACCTACATTTGCTGCACCTATAAATCTGCGCGAGAGTCGCGGCACTTAATGGAAAAAAAGTCCAACGGTAAACTCATACAACAGCTGCGGAAAAATGTGTTTTATCGTTGCATGTGCAGCAAAGTCGTAAGGAAAGCTGTTTAAAATCAATGTGACAAACATATACAGAGCAAACGACGCGGCGGCGGCGGCGACTGCCCGAGCGCAATCGCATAAAAATAGTTCATCCTTGTTTTGCCAGTTTTTCGCTTCACCACCCCCATGTGTTTGCATACGTTATATATATAACCGAGAGAGAAAGAGAGAAAAAAAAACTCGATCCCCGACTGCAATTGATCTCGCACGTATGAAGTTTTCAAGCTAGTATACCTCTACCGTATGTATATGAGCTCGTCAGGTCTCCCGAGTGACATCACGCACACACGGCGCATATGCGAGGCCAAGTTATTAAACGCTGAAAGAGAGTCGAAGAGTGACGCACTCACTCCATTTTACAGGAATGAATATATACACATGTCTACAGGTTCAGAGAGATCGATCGAAATTTGAAATTCTCCGAATTCCCCCGTTCGCGTGCAAATTACTTCTTCGCTCGTTTTCGACGTGCAGTGCGTGCATTGGGGACTGGAGCTCGGGCGCGAAGGAGGTAAAAAAGGCACTCCGACGATATTGGCCTCTGTGCGCGCGACGTATACTCGTGTGTTATGTGCGCCAGCTGAACCCATTGTAATTCCTATTTGCGCTTCATCTCGGGAGAGTCGCTTGTAATATATGCTTCGCGTGCCGAACTATCGCTTCTAATCATGCGAAGCATTGCATAGATATATATTGCAAATTACGGTTATTTCTTACATACAAATGTTTTAAATTTCTGCCAATAACCATTTATTGTACCTTGTTCAGTTTCTCAAATTTCATTATGTACTTTGAACTATTTTTTGATTTACATAATGTCTCGTTTCGCGTGAATTGTCGAGTTTCCAAAGGATCCATGGAACAGTTTACAAAATCGTTTTAAAGTATAAGAGCTTTTGAGAATACCTCGAATGGTTTACATAGCGGATTCGAGGTATGTACACACATATTGCGAAGCACCGGGTAACTCGCTCGTCAGGAATGTTCTAAAAACTAATACCTTATACTTGTTCGGAATGGTACAGTAGTAGATCAGATTGAAACGCTTAAAATACCTCAGCCAAGCTTCTAATTGACGAAGCGATGACTGTAAAATGGACATTCAATCGTACCTACAGATATAATGATGTTTCTATTCAGAGTATAGGCAATGCTTTCGTTATAAATACTTTGCGTAACTGTTATCATAGCTCTTTTTAGCTTTTGATATACTTTGCGTAATAATAGTAGATATATATATATATAACATATAAAAAGTTATGACTTCTATCGATTTCACTAGACTAGATTCATCGTCTTGAATCGGCAGTCAATCTCGATATATCGTTTCTCTGTAAACCAATATAAGCAGACTATAAAAAACGTAACGCTTGAGGTATAAACATAAACTTAAATCGCTTATCTTTTGAGAACATGTACGTAAAACATTTCAATATTATCGATTAATATTTTAAGTATGACTGAATAAATCTTCAAAAGTTGATTTATTCTATAAGCTTATATATATATATATATTATACTAAAACTGATTTTAATTTCTTTCCCTGAATGAGAGAATGAGTATACTGAACAAAAACGCTTATAAATAAAGTTTTTGATACATGTTATCAAATTAATTAAATCATCTACTTTTGTTTACAATTCATAGTTGAATAATTTTTTGTGTATAAATGTATATTATATAATAACATGAATTTGAAATGCATGAAATGTTGACACTTCGAATTGTGCAATTCGAAATGTCAAAACGTAAAGCATAAAAAAAATGTAATATTACTTCAATCTAGTTCGAACTACTATCATCCATTTCTCACATATGCCAACGCTCACACTGCACTTGTACTTGTCATCAGTGTGTTAGATGCTGCTGACTAGAGAAACTCGATTTCAAGAATTTCCGCCTTCAATCTTTTTGCATAAGATTTCACGATTTTTGATCAGAATCTGTGACAGGAAAAATGCATTTCAAGATTGCGTATCAAGCATAGGTATTCTCGTATAATTCGATAAGAATATGAAAATTATATTTTTCTTATGGTATTGGGTCCTTTAAATTATTTAATCTTAAATAATAAAGTTTTGGCATTAATGTAAAGCGATTGATACGAAAAATACTTGAAGCTTATTGGACCACTGGTCGTGGATGATAGTGTTTGCGTATGGGCATATACTGAATTTATTACTAATAACTTTTATTTTTATGCGCTGTTCATATTTATGGCCCCGTCGATAATTATTTTTATACGTTAATTAAATACCTATCATGTTTGTCGAAGCGATTAATAAAAAGAAACAAATATAGGTATGTTTAAATACGTATATAATAAAAATATGTTAATCCATCAATCTTAATGAAGTGAAACATATTATAATAATATACTTTACTTTTTTTGGAGATTATATTTATGACTTTATGAGCTCAGAGATTATGACGTAAAGTATCCAATAATGAATTCCATTTCTAATAAACATCCTCCTATCCCTTAACTTGGATCTATTTCAATGAGTTGCTATGCTCACTCACCTACATTCGAAGAGTTACTAGCAGTTAAGTTATAGATAAAACGTTTACTTTAATTACTAATAGATATTCCAAAATTATTATTTTGAGCAGATTATTGATCTTTTTCTTTTTGTCAGAGTATCGCAATAATGAAAAGTTATTCGTAACCAGTTGTTAATTTAAAATGCACTCGCACAATCGATGTAAAAGTAAATATTTAAAAGCATCATATTTTCAATATTTTCATTTTTATTTCCACTCTATATAAACCCGTAAAATAAAATTGCGACAGAAACCATACGTCATTACGCTGCAAAATAAAACATCATATTCAGCACTTAATTAATTATTGCACATTATAAAAGATTATTTATTTCTAGTAGGTACTATCCTAAAGAATAATTCAATTCAAGTATTATTTAAGAATCATTTACATTCCAGTTGAATGAGCATTATGTTGAAATCCATATAACTATTATTTTAGCACTATCCAAAGCAATTTTTGAATATATATTCTTTAAAGCCAAGTTAAAAATTTTTTTAATTGGCTACTTTAATTTCGACCGATTAATATTTCGTAACCCCCGTATAGTATATCCGAGGCAGACTGGAGTTCAGATATATATGCTCACTCACACAGCCTATATATATATATAATATCCTTATTCGTAACTTATAAGATGGTGCGGGAATCTCCTATTTTGCTATAAAGTCATAAAATACATGCAAAATAAGTGAAATATCCTATCAGTGTTCAATCGTATATATCTCTATATATTCAAAAAAAGTAAATCAATGTAGGTATAACGCAAATTTTTATTCTTTTTGGATATACTTTATGTTATCATTTTTTATTTATCATTTAATTTTTTAATTCTGTAGTCAGAATGTGTAAATTATACATGCAATTAATTTAATTAGATTTTATATACTCGTGTTGTTATCAGTAATTAATCAAATAAGAGTTTCTTATTTTTATTTTTTAAAATCTGTTTTCAAAAAATATGCTGTTTATTTTAAAAACTTTGACAAAATTGGAAAACATGTTCTGTTCAAATTTTATTATTTTTTATTATTTTAAAAAGGCTCTAAAACCATTTTCTTTTTATCAAAACGAGTAAAATAAATTGATAGCTGCCTGTACATAAAAAAAAAAACGAATTCTCGCAATTGTCCAACAACACCTGCTTCATATACCACTAATTTACTATCCAGACATACATGTCGACTATATCAAAAGACACCGCCTCAGTGCATATTACAAACTGTAATCTGTTCATTCTCAGACGTTATGATAATATTCTAACTTGTAATTGACACCTAGGCCTCGTACGGAGCCCCGGTAATAGCGAATATTGCGTGCGTTCAGATTGCCGCGAGCGCATGATCCAAGGGGTTGAAAATTTCAAATTGATCGCCACTAATAAACGCGCGTAAGCCCTCGAAGCCACTTACATCGCTAATGAACTGTTTAATGGTTGAACCGGAGCTGCAGCTCAGACTATATACCTTCGTATATAAAAGTCGTGCTTGTACATTGCTTTAACCGAGAGAATACCTATACTTGTAAGGGAGCGAAGAAAAAACACGACGTGATAGGACGAAGATAAATTTTACTTGGCAAATATTCAGGCGAAAGGATACACAATTTATGAGGTTCCGAAGAATTTTGCATTTTAATCGTTATTGCCTGCAATGCAATACACCAAACATAATACCCCTATTGTTTACATCAGCTTTTCAAATCAGTCAGAAAGCTTGTCTGATTAATTGAAGGGGAAACAAATTCTTATTAAACATTCATGTTACATATTCGCGCAGTGAAAAAATTAATGAAACGCATTTATTACTTTATTTAAAAAGCACTATAGAATTATTTGATGCAACTGTACAAAGGAGTATTAAATAAATTATAAAATTTTATTTGCATATTCTGTATATTTTAAATAATTGCAAGAGCATACATTTATTAATTTATTAATTCAACTTTCGAAACATGCCTTTACTACCGAAGCCAATGACAATTGTAGTATCAATGTCAACATTAATTATAACTTATATGATGGACCCTTTATACCGAACTTCCGCAAGCAAACTGCGATCTAAATCAAGTAGATAAATTAAATTGCGCATAGATTAAAATAAATGATTTGTAATACACCGTTGACGCGACTAGCAGTCTATGTAGGTAAACTAGACAATATGTCATAAATATGAAGATATTCCGCAGTGGCTCACGGACAGGAAGGTTCTCAAATGTCTTGACTTCGTCGTGGGTATAAGGCTATATCCTACAGCTGTGCCAGGACCCGCGCGACATAACACGAACACTCCGGTGTCAAAGTCATAACTGGGCTTGTCGCCTTATCATGAATTATTAGCAAAGTTTCACAAGATTGAGCGGTGAGAATGATACGCGAGGATGACCGTTAAATGAAACAAGGCAGCCTCGTGTACGTGTATTAAGTATAATACCCGAGCCCGACATTTGTGGTTCTGCTTTAATAATCGAATCGTCGGTGGTTGGTGCTTTTGTACAAAGATGAATCGAATCTGAATTTTCTGTCGGTGAGGTCGGATGATCCAGGAGGATTGCGTTATATCGTGTATTGGCCTTCGAATCTCAACAATGTGCATTTTTAGTATATACTGACTGCTAATAAAGTTACCAGGCCGCGGTATCGAAAAAAATGCATGCCAATGAACTGACAGCAGTATGTTTATCGCGCGATTATGTTCTTTGTGGCTGTATTAACTCGAAACGAACTGTATAATATAATCTGATCGTGGTGGTTGGTCGCCAACTAAACAATGATCGTCTTAAAGTTTTAACAAACCCAAGGCTTGTATCGCAAATTAATGCTGGAGAACTATAAATAGAGCTACTTCGGAGACGTCAGTACCAAAAGTTAAAATATATATTACTTTTTTCAATTGGTATTATTCAAAACTGAATCTCAAGAAACAATGAACTCCGCGCGACTTCGTTGTCCATTATATATATACGCGTGCACAATCGGCGTTTCGTCGTATCGTCTCGAATATAACCCAAATCACGTATTTCTCCGGGCAATGTTTTTTTCTTTCTTTGTACACATTACGCGCAGGATATTTCGATGCACCGCACGTCAGCTGCTGCAGCGTCCAAACGTGAAAAGCTTCGCGCTAAAGCTTATTATACATATACGTAACGCGGATCGCTTTCTGTGTGTGTGGTCTTGGTAAATATCGAACTCTGCAAACGATTATGGAACGTGGAGGCAGCTCTGCACGATATACCTTCCGCGGCATGAAATCCGAACTTTTCGCATCTTAAAACGCGCTCCGAAGGAATCTATAATAAAACTCTTATCGGAAAAGGCAGAACTATAAAGATCCATATGATTGCGCACTGCGCGTATTTTACCTTATTCCTCGCTCGCTTCCAATAATATTGACTCGGGAAAGGAAAGCGATTTGATTCACCTGCTGAATTTATATGCGCGATCCTATATATTGTAGTTGCTGCACAAAGGAACGATTTATGGCGCGAATGAAGGATAAGAAATACTTTTAATTTGAAGGAGATCATCGAGAAGGGGATTATTGTGTACGGGCGGGTGACATAAATTTTTTATATCATTATGAGGACTGGGATAAGTACATTCTGTTGAATTTATGAAGTTTTACGAGCGCACTTTGCAATTCTAAACTAAAGTTTCTTAAGGATTATTAAATTTCTTTATAAAAAGGTGAAAGGGCTAGGCTGTCAACGATCAAATCGATAAAATGGGAAATCGTTTTTTTTTCTGAAAGAATTGTTTACGTCCGCTTTTAGAGGAAATAGTCAATAGTAAATATAGAACTTTCGTTCTCACGCCTCATTTATTCAACATTATGGAAAAATAACTCGGCGCGTGCATTATGCATGCACCTGAACTCTCTCTCTTTCTCTCTTTCTCTTTTTCAAAATTCCTTTTTGCCTTGGTTTCATATTCACTGATTCGGCAAACTGTGCAAAAAAAAACTCCGTTTGTTTCGCTAACAGGAAAACCATCCAATTTACTATTTTCTTTATAATACAAAATTGCCTCCGTTGTATTTTTATCATTCACAAACGTTCAATAGTCGGGGGCGAATTCGAACCGCATCAAGAACAACCTTTGCAGTAACAACAAAACGCGCACGCATTTCGTGATTAAATCGTCTGATTTCATTTCGTATTATACCTGTACTCACCTAAATCACCCCTTAACTCGATATTTCATTAATCCTGTGCACACTCGTAAATAACAATCAATCAATTACCAGACAAAACAAACTAGAAAAGAAAAGAAAAAGAACAGCGAGTAGTTCAGGAAACGCATCCGATAGAGCGATGAAAAAAAGAAAGGGTACAGAGAGCAAGACACACTGCCCTACAGACGTCGTAAAGCAGGAGTGAAATTGCCGTCGGCACACGTATAGATATATATATATATATATATATATATATATTGCACCAGGCGCTCAGGCAGCGAACGAGAGTAGAGAGGGAGAGAGAAGGCAAGGCCAGTCGACATATATAGATATATACGCGCGCAGTTGTACGGTATATATGTGTTCTCGACAAGGGCAATAGCAGCAGCAACAGCAGCAGCAGCAGCAGCTCTAAACGTTGTAACTCTTTAATAATATCCCGAGCGATAATTTGTCGATTTTCGACGATGCAAGCGACGCGGTTTGGCTTGTTATTTTGCCGTATATAGACCC
>UELV01180744.1:0-11825 GCA_900490015.1 Megastigmus stigmatizans
ATATATATATATGTATAGTAGCGCTGGAGCTTTGCCGGATATCCACGATATCTCGTCAGTGGCCGCGGCCATGTGTAATTATGAAAATTCCTTTCGCAAAGGGGGAAGCTCCCGCTCAAAGGCCGAAGGCGCAAAAGGGCCGAACTGCTTCTGCTGCTGTTGCTGCTGCCGACGACGCATCCGACGTCGGATTGGTGTGACGCGCCGAACGAGAGACGCTTTCTCTCTCTCTCTCTCTCTCTTTGGAGCCCTGATTCGTACGACAAGATGTTAACACGAAACGAAGTCTGATGTGTGTGCGCGCACGTGTGTGCGTGTGTGTGTGTATGTGTGGGATGTGCGCGACGGTCAAAAAGAGCAAGCAACCTGGCGATCTCTGCTCGAGTATATAACGGGGATGTGACAGGATGTAATCTGAGACGCGGACGATGGCCAAGGTGTGTACATGCCTTTGCTCTCTCTTGTGTATGCCAACGAAATTCGGACTGGTGCAATGGCATGGACTAGCGGCGATTTATTTGCCGATCTCTTACGGATCTTTACACTCGAGCCGAGATTGCCGCGCTGGTTCCAACAGATTCACGTTTCTTTTTTACTCTCTCTTTTTTTTTGGATGTCTTGCATCGTGCTTTTCTTGTTTGAGTGATTAGTGAATTAAACGGATACGCGATAAATATTAATCTCGAGGATGTCCAACTTAATTAGCGTTGCTTTGGGATGATTTTGACTGTCACTTTAGAGATTTAATTTTTAGGACTGGCGAGTACGAGGGCGAGTATCGTATATACGCTATGCTAGAAGCATATATCTAAAATAAATTAAATAGCTTTACGCACGTAACTTTATTAGATTCATTGACTTTATATTATGTTAGCAACGTTAATCATGAAGCAACATATGTAACATCATACTACATCAGCATCAGCATTTTGATATCGCATCGAGGTGCAGCGTGTACAATAAATTATCAATTTCCAGCTAATATTTATTTACAATGGTTTCTGTGTGTTATATCATATTATATGTTTTAATTTCATATTAATTAATTTCAATTAATTTCCACGGATGTTGAAATGCTATCTATGATTCTAATTATATTCCTATTTGCTGTGTAAAAGAACGAGATAAAAAAACCTCTCTGAATATTTTAAAATATTCAAGATTTATAGTAGATAAAAATAGAAATGTATATAAAGGCATTTTAATTAAATTGGGTTACACCTCAAATGCTTTATTCCATATCCCGGTCCTAATGAAATTACGAAATCATAAATTTCATCCTGATAAACTCAACTGAAAAAGCTTTTACTCGAATAATAACAGCAAATACAATAAACAAAGAAAAAAAAAATAAAAGCCAACAAATATATCATCATTAATTATGCGCATGTGCCACTTTACTTGGACAGAAAAACTCGCTCATTCCGCGCACGTCACACTCGCAAAATGAATGAGCCATCCACACAGCATCGGATCTTCGTCATATTAATGTATACGCGCGCGCATCGGTTCACCGAAAACTTCCGCCAAACCATAAACATATACCAAACGAATATCTTTCAAATATATACAGCGTTAGCGGCAACTCTTTCGCGCTACAACGCGCGGAAAAAAGTCTTTGCCGATTTGTTTCGCGCGCTCAAGTTAAAGAAAAATGAACTGAAAACTAGAGCTCCGGCAGCTATACGACGAGCTAGAGCTGGAATAAAAAAAAAAAGAAGAAATCGCTGCGAAACGCGCAACGCGCGTCTCTTAACCCATATTTAACACTGAAAACACACCTGCGCTCTTGCGTTCGTCTAAAAAGAACCGTAGTGCAATAGTAAAGGAGATCGCAACTTTTCTAAGCCTATTCGCGCTGCTGAGCGCGTTCCCATTCTCCCTTTGCCACGAATCCTATATATAACCATTCGAATTTTCGCGCCGCGGTTCTCTCCATTGACACGGCTCCGCTCCATTCCGCAGCATTTCTATATTTATTTTTTTTTTACGAATTAGCAAAACTGCACACCGCAGCAGCAGCAGTGCACTGCACACGTTTTGTCCGTTATTTTTCGCGTGTGCGCACCTTGTATATACCTTACGCGCGAGCTTTTTCGTGTATAATATATATATATGTACTCGCACGTAGCGCAGGTTCCCTTTCTTCTTGGATTTTGCGCATTTATCTTACTCACGTTTTACGTCAAGGCCCGCTACTGCTGCTGCTTCCGAGCTTCCCTATACACACACACACATGCACGCATATATATACTTACGCAGAGACCCGATTGAATGACATACGTACTAAGCACCTATACACAGAAGCTTGGTAACATACTTTTTTTGTATGGCTGTCAGCGCGCGATATTCAACGGCAGCGGCACCGGCTGCTTCTTTCTTTCATACCGCGTTTCTTCTTTTTTTTTTTTTTTTTTTCATTCTTCGCTCGCCTCATCCTCGTTATATTACGTGCGTCGTCGCAGGGCCAAATAATTGTCGTCGCTCTCTCGGCTTTGTGACGGCAGCGGTAGTTGCATGTCACGCGCCGTAATTGAATGATTAAGTTCAATCGTAAACATCGGAGGGAGAGAGAGAGAGAGAGAGAGAGAGAGAGCAGCCGTAGGTGTTTGCCTCTCTCGCGAGAGTAATTAGGTTGCCGGGCACAGACGAAGAATGGAAAAAATGCCAGCGAAAGGCTACCGTGCGTCTTCTCTCCTCTTTGCTCTGTCATTTTCGTGCACGTTGAGAGAGAGAGAGTATAGAGTAATATCGCTGCTGCTGCTGCGGAGCATTAAAACGTCGCGAGTCGGAAGATGTCAGCTGTGAGCTTGACGCGAGGCTACTGGCCTCGCGGCCATACGTTTCTTTTATTCGGAAGCGCGCGTTTTATGTATTGATGCGATGCTTTCTCTTTCTCTCTCTCTCAGGGACGCGGTTGCCGTCAAATCATCTCGTCAATTGGGATTTTTGCTGTGTTACCGCTGCAGGATAAGCTACAAAGCGGCATAACTTTGTAATTGAATTGTTGTAATTATTGCTATACGAGTAAATTGTATGGCTGGTGTAGACGAATATATGTGCGTTGAGGTGTTTCTTTGTCAGGTGGAGCTTTGGAACTTTAATATGCAAATTCTTCGGGGCGTATTTTTTTTTAAGTTAATTCACATTATTACTGCGGTGTACCAATTAAATTTATATTTTTTTGTGTAATTTTATCAATGAGTCTAGAAATCAAGATGATTATTCACAACCGGTACATGTTTTTATGAAAGGTCATGTTTTCAAAAAAATAAACTAGTTTTTTTTTTTTAAATGTAAAGAATTGTGACAGATTGTCTATTAACATAGATATTATTTAAAAGTAATCTAACTGAATAATATCTAATGAATGAAGAGATATTCATGAATAGATAGGATTAATAGAAAAAATTTCTCCGATCTAAGCTAAGCTAAGCGATCTCGGACTAATTCTTCAAATCTTTTCATAATTCATTTTGACAATCAAAGTTCCCGACCGTTTTGAGGATCCAAGAATCTATATCAACGTGAGAATTCCGCGTGCGCATCAGACATGAGTAAAGACGCCCAGCGGAGCTAGTCCTTCAAAAATAAAAGGAAACGCGGAGGTCCGGAAGACGCTTCATTCAGTTTACCAGGAAAAAGAAAAGGTTAATAGTCTCGTCCACGCAGTCAGATTTTATACGTCTAGCAGCTGTTTGAATGAATTTTTGGTTCTGACTAGTCATGTCTTTCGAAACTTTTGTTATATATATATTTTACAACAGTTCAGATCATCTGCTTTAAAAAATTTAATCATTTACAATATAAGTCTTATTCGAAAATTTCCATTATATATTTATTTAAATAAATTCGATAATTATATAATAAGCAATTAATGAAATTAAAAATATATCAACTAAAATATATTTTTAAAACTTTTCAAAATTCCAATTTATCACAAATATTTTCTCATAAAATGAATCATTAATGATAATATTAAAGATATATTCAACTATACACGTCGGTTGAATATTAAATTAAAGAAACAGAATGCGTAATTAAAAGGCCACAAACACACAAACTGTTTCTCTTAAAGAAAAAAAAAAGTCTCACTTCGTTTCACTTCCATCTCCACGTACAAATTCAGCTTTATCACCTCAAATCTCATGATTCAATCTCATTTAACCAGTCGGAAAGTCAAAATATCTTTCATCGCTTCGGTAAAAAAAAGGCTTCAGCGAGGAAAGGAGGTCGTTATAACTCGGCATTATGCAGCGAGGAAAAAAAATATACCGTACAAACAAGGGGTTCTGTATATGCTTCACCAAATGTTCACAATGCAAGTAAACATCCGACGATGTTTATCGCTGCAAGAGACATTTTAACGGAGCCGGGTTAAAAAGTTTATTGCATTCGAAGTTTTGAAGGAGGATCTGTTGTTAACACCTAAAAAAAAATCTGTCAGTATACTAGTGCATAAGTGGTTGCAAGAAATTAGATCTTTTACTGGAATTGTTTAAAAACTCGAGTCAAATATGTCATTTTGAACATTCACTGCTTATCATTTATCAAGAATATTCAGTTACTTGTAAATGACAAAATCTACCTAAAGGATATAGATGAGGTAAAAATTAACAAAATTGAATGATGTAAAACCACAATGAGAGGTGTTTAACATTCTACAATTTTATTTACAACTTCGTGAGAGAATCATATAAAAAATACTCGAAGAATTGAAAAATGTATTTTAATAACATGCACACGAGCTATCCTTGAAAAACATCTTCTATTACATTAAAGTCCAAGATTGTTCCATACGTCTGTATCAGGCAGCATTCACATGCGCAGTAGTGCCGGAAAGCGTGGCCAAAGGCTTCAACGTAGTCAGAAATGCCTAATGCCCGTAAACCTACTTGTAAAACAACGAAAATGACGTTTTAATGCCGAGCATAAAAATCATATCTGCGCATGCAAACAACCATAAAAACAAACGGATCTCCCGTGTACATACCCTATTCAATTCAAATTCAAACTTTTTTTTTACCACCGCCGCCGCGCACACGCATATTCTTAATTACCGTTTTTTCCTTCTCTATCATCGCTCGCATCGCACCTTTGCTTATATAAGCCTCTTAAACCTTCGCTACAAGCCTTCACCAGAGAAAGAGAGAGAGAGAAAATGTCGTGAACGAACACACACACAAAGTCGGAAGCGGCGTCGTGTTCGCCCTTGCACGCAGCCTTGAAAAAGGGGTCGGAGATCATAGCGATAGAGTCCTGCGAGAGCTGCGCTCATACCACGGAATTTGAATTTCATCACGCCTGTCACCCTCCTTCGCGCAATTAACATATCTGCCTAATTAATAAACGATCAGCCGCGCTCGTTGTTGTAGTTGGGAAAATCCTCGTGTGTATGTCGTGTTGTGTTTGCGCTTCGCGTGCCGTTTACGTGGTGAAACAAAAGTGACGGGGCGCGCGCGCCCGCGGTGAGTGAGCGATTTGCCGAATGATAGGGAAATGTGATTACCGTGTCCAAGAACATACGCACACATGTTTCAGCGAGAAATACCTATGAATTCGCTTTTATGTGACCTGGTTTTTGTTGCGACGATGTGACGCGTATCGGACGCGCCTTGATGAGACACCGAGGACACTGCTCGTGATGACGTGGAATGAATAGGTTAATCATAAATAATTTTCTTTGACTTTAATTGGTCTGTAAGGCTATGAATTTATAAATGCGCGATTATCGAGAGGAGAATAAAGGAATGCGTGACAATTAGTTTGTATTCAATGAGTTTGTCGTATATGGGTGTGTATGTAGGAGGTAATTGTTGATTCAATATACAAAATACACGTTTTCTCTCTACAGGGTACATTTGCAACTTGAAAAATTATAATTGTTATGTGTTTATACTACCTGTTTCACAGTTCTAATTATATTTTTATAAAAATGTAAAAAGTCACGAAAGTATTACTTCCTCTCTCGGTGCCTGTCCGAGAATGTTGTATTTTCGTCGTCGCTAGGCAAAAAAATAGTATACGCTACACGAGAGGAAAATCAGCCAGCCCAGCCTCGTGTTTGTCACTTAATTTACACAGGTTCTGGACTGACCACAATTTTTTCTCCCTATACTGGCTCATTTTACTGTGTTTTGTTTATAAATTGAAATTGTTAGAATCGTTTGAAAAACATTCACAAATGCTTAGCGCGAACACGTCGAACGCAGGTTCGCATTATTTTTCCCGGTATTTTAATCAAGCCCCACGTAACACATTATCTTCTTCTCGTATATCTAAAACAGGATGAAAATAATTTAAAGCTCGACGGTCAAAGGAGAAAATTGATTTCTAAAATAGCATCGGATCGACGCGCTCCTCATCATTGCTATATCCCCCGACACGAGTATAAATTCGAGCGGTGGCCCAAGAGTCACTTTTCACGAAGCTTCGAGGCCCCGTGGCACCTAATTGCAATTCCGTCACATGCAGCTTTTCGCCCAGTTTTACCAGGAGCTGGCTAAAGGTATAGGAGCCAATTACCGTTAGGCTGGTAGCGGCAACGAGAGGAAAAAAAAACAACGACGCAAGTTGACGCCATCGCTATTGCTTCTAGCCTACTGTGCCTCGTCAAAAGCGATCCATACACACACATAAAGAGAGAGCGAGCGAGGATCGAGACGCAGTTTGAAAATTCAATTAAAAGCCTTGGCGCGACAGAGGAGTGGAGGTGTATAGGTCGGGTCAGTCTAGCGCATCCGAGTCATCCGAACGATAAATTAATCGCGTTGTTTAACGAGCCCTTCCCCCCTCCCGTGTCCTATATATACACGCTATCGGCAACCCAGACAACATAATAACATACTCGTTACCGAGTGAAAAAAAAAATGCTGCGTCTCGCTTGGCCTCCCTCTCTGTCAATAATGCGCCCGCGCGAGCGTAGAAAAAAAAGCGAGGAAATTGTAAACACGCCTACTGCGTTGGTTCTACGCTTTCGACCGCATTGCGTTAATTAAAAGGGCGTCGCGGCGAACGCGCTCCACGCGCATATACAATATATTTTTCTGTATCGGCCGCGTCGCCCATCACTTGTTTGTCAAATTATTTAACGCTGCGGAACTGTGAGATTCGCGGGAGGGAGACGGGAAGTAATAAAAAAAAAGTTGTCGAGTGTTATATAAAGTTGTTATTTCGTGCGATCGCGGGGGCGTGAAACTACCTTGCTCAATTTTTTCGCTGACGCGCGCTGTATTTTTAACTACCTATTGGGTGTGCGATATGTGCACGCGAGAGAGACTTTTTTAAATAAATCTGTGCACTGTGACTGATAACCAATCTAGATTCAAGCCATTTCTGTATAAATAAAAGAAGTACTTTAGTCAGGAGGTAAAATTAGTATACAAAGTTTAATGGTAGTGAGTTAAATTCAACTCTTTGAGAAGGGCAGAATGGACTAATTATTTTCCAATCAGTAATGGACACTTCTCTCAATTTATACAGTTTAAAAATAGTTTTCTTTATATAGATTATAATTGATAAATACATCTATTATTCAATAGATTTATCTTTAATATTACTCTACAACATATATTTTAAATAGAGCAGGATATAAAATCAGATGAACTAATTGGTCGTTTAAACCGAAGGTATCGTACTATGGATATAGCATAGAGCAGCAATATTTTTCCAGCCCGGGAATATTGTAAATTCCAGCGGGAAAAAGCAGTAGAAAATCCGTAATAACGAAAGACGCGGAAAGGCAATATCAAGCAATATCAACAGCAGAAAAATAGCTGCTTAATTTGATCGGATTTCTCATTCGGCATCACAGTGTATACGAGGAACTGGCGAGTCTCGGATGCGCTCGCGGCGGCATATTGGCTGCAGGAAATCTAGCGCGCGCGCAAAAAATCCTCCGGAGAGCGTTTTGTATCCAAACAGTCGCAGGGGGGCGACTCGCGAAAAAAAAGCGTATATTTGCTCAGTGCAGAGCGAGAGAGAGAGAGAGAGAGAGAGGAGGGAGACGGAATTGAGACGCCGGTGGTGGGAACATATTGATGTTTGCAATTAAATCGTCCAGACAATGGACAAATACAGCGATTCACTCAGCGGTGGGGCGCGCCAATCCGATTTAATAAATATCCGCCAATAAATCCCGAGGAGTAGCAACAGCGGCTCTTCTCCACCGAAACCCAGCGATGCTATTTTGTATTTATACACATATATATATATGTATATATATATATATATTTGTACGGCTCCTCGTTTATTTTGCGCTCTGCTGATTCGACCCTCTGCGCGCGATCTTTGTGTGTATCGGTGCATATACATGCCCTGCAACTATATCCCGCAACTTTCAACAGTTTGTCAAACGTTTGCATTTCATTAACTTCCATTTTGGCGTTGTTTCTAGAGTTTTTAGTATAGCTGCATATGGCGGGGATGGTTTATTAAATGTCATGCACGAAAATTGCTCTCCCAGCTGGTCTTATTCTCGGGAATGCGCGCGTCAAAAAAGTTCTATTCACTTTGTTTGTAATATGAAAGCGGAGCGCTATGCTATGCGGTGCTTCCGATAAAATACATCGCTTGCCTCGGCCGCTCTGAAAGGTCCATTGTTTTAGCTATATATACGTCGTGTGCTGTGTTGCTTTCGCGTATATATAAGTTTTGTTGTTAAATCAACGTATCGAGATTTCCAATAGCAGCTGGGGCAAAGCGTATTACATTTTTTATTTGTACGGCATCAAATGAATTTTTCGTGATTCGATATATTCATTCCGACCCTTCTATCTAATTTTGACGTCGGGCTATTGTCAAGTAAATTCTTTTGGCGCTGCACGCTTTGCTGTTGTATATTTACTTGGAAGGGCTAATTTCGTGCGACTAATAATTCGAATATTCGTAATTCTTTCAATTCATACGAAAGAAAGAACTATTTTTTGGAACCGAATCGCAACCAATATAAACTTCTTCCATTATTACAGAAAATCTGGGCATGAACAAAATAAATTCATCGCACTGCACCTAACGTAATCATTAAGGCACACCACATTGAATATACATTCATACGACGCGCATACATAATAGCCCGTAAAAAAAAAAAAAAAAAAAAAAGAAAGAGCACAAACAGCCCCTGCGCACCACCTACTTATCGCATCACTAAAGCTCCACTCCGAGAGAGCGTCCATGCAGCAAAAAGAAAGGAAAAAGAAAGCCGAGAGCAAGCTTACGAGAGAGTATAATATAAGGGCAGACCTCGTTATCGACGTCATATATACACGGAGAGAAAGAGAGAGAGAGAAAGAGAGAGACGAGCGAGTGGGATAGGCCGCCGGTCGCGTAGCTACGCCATAATCCAGGAGTCATAAGGCATAAAGGGGGTCTGCCACTGCCGCTGCTGCTGCTGTTGCTGCTCTCTTTCTTGGTATTAAAGTACACACGCACGAGAGTGTCCAGTCGTAGGAAGCCCCGCGCCACACGATACCCATTGCGTACAGACACTCCCACACACGCGCTCTGTGTCCATCCTCCCCTATCCATATATACCTATATACGTGTGCGTACTTGTACTTAAAGACTCTGGGTTGCAAGTGCTGTCGGAGCTCTCTCTCTCTCTCTCTCTCTCTCTCTCTCTCATTCGACCAGCTTTTTCTCAGAAGCATATCACGCGCGAGGTTTCGCGCCAAAGCCGGTCTTATGCGCGCGAGCTTCGCTATATACATATACAACCAGTCCGAGATTGATCATTTTTGACGCGTCGACTTTTCCTCTCGTGGGCTCGCCGTACGCTATAATTTCGCCGACTGCAGCGCAGCTCGGCATGCGTTTTCACCAGTGGGGCATTATAATTGCCGGTAGCCGCGGCGCTTGCGCCGATTCTATATACTTGATTTGCTGATCTGCGGATAGTACATGTGCAGGAGAGACTGTGCAGTATGCGTAGTATATATATACAGGCTGACATTACGCTGTCATCTCGGCTCATTGAGATGTAAAACGAAATCGTTAAATGCTGGTACGAGAGAGCGCAGAGAGTCCTTTCAACACCGCGATGCTCGTTGCGCCCTCGTGTATTATTGATTTTCTTTATAAATAGAAAGTTCAAATTGGATGATTCGCGGTTATATATTACCGACATGTAAAGGCTAAACGATGTCGTGCTCGTTATCCGATATATATTAATTTTCTTGAGTGTGTGCGCTACCCCTCGGTGTGTGCTTGTACAAATTGACAGCAACAATCGAGGAAATAAGTATAGCTTTATACGAAGTATACAAGGTGTATATAAGTGAAACACTGTTAAATATTCAATTGAATGTAATGCCGATTATTTAGTCAATCAATTAAAATAAATATGATATATATATATTTAAATTTTAGTTTTATACACATTGCACATGAAATGCCTATTTATTTCAATAAAGTATCAATGACATAACATACACGTTTAGCGCTATATGTGCAGCTATACATTTATTCCGACAAATCAATTCAATAGAATCGGCAGAACTTGTGTAACCATATTGTTTCCCCACTTTATACAAAGAGCGGTAATCATCCGCAGAATGTCGAGAATTCTCATCGGCCAAACGCGCGTATAAGTGAGACAGCGCACGAGTCCCGTTTCCCATGGGATCTATATATAAAAGCCGCGATGAGTGCGTGACGTTTATATTGGGTGCGATATTCCACACAAACGCGCGGATAATCCGAAAATTTTTGGACGCGCGCGTAACGCATTATCATTAATAAAGACGTCTACTAATCCATATTATATCAAATTATGTTAATGGCGCCCGCGCGCCGCACGAGTGGTATATATATATATATATATTGTACAGCGTTCCGCACTCGTAAACATTTGTCTAGTCGAGTCCATACCCTCCCCCTCGTTCGAACCTTACAAATCCTGTGGATTCTAGACACACGCATATAACACAGGGACGCACGATTCTTATGCGATTATCGTGCTTTTTCATCGCGCCCCCCCCCCTTTTTCCGGCCGAGGTCGAAAACGAGAAGTTAACGCCCGGAAAAGTCTGGCTATCGTGTGTGCTGTTGTACTGCAGCTGTTCCCGCGATAAATCAATTTGTTTATCCGTGTTACCAGAATCATCATCTTCACGCTGTACTGACTTTTACGCGCGCTGCATGCAATTAAACTTTTTTCTGTACTAATTTGAAACTGAAAAAATGCGTCACTTTGATGTTGTGCTCGTTACTTACTATGATATATACTAAACATGCATTTTATTATATTTTTTTATTTTTAATTAATAAAATTATGCGAACGATATTTTTTAAATTTTGTTAAACAAAATGAAAAGTAATCTTTTTATGTCGAATGTTTTAAAAAAGAATAGCTTCAATTAAAATAGTACTTTTATCTTTTTATTTATTCAGGATAAGATAATGTACATACGCATAGAATTAGATCGTTTCCTGTCACAAGATATGAATGTTTGTCCTCTCTTTTCCTGCGTGAAATTAGTTTGTTTTTAGCTTTTCTTTATCTTACATATGTTTTAATATAGATTAAAGTTATTGGAAACTTTCATAAGCTACAAATTACAATTCATATCGTTCGTATATAAAATCTATGTGTTTTTCTTTCAATAATTAATCTATTTTTTCCGATAAATGTTATAATATTTAAGGATTTTCTGCGAGGGCAATATTAAAAAATACAACAAACATCAAATTAATTTTCGAAAAATAGCCGTTTTTAAGCACCCACCTAAATTATGATATTTGCCGCGCTTAAGCCCAAGGATCAATGCAAACATTAACCTTCAGAATGGCCAGTCTTTACGCGCGCAACAACTCAATTCACGAGTCAG
>UELV01180744.1:11907-25175 GCA_900490015.1 Megastigmus stigmatizans
CCCCCCACCCCTCAACCTTATAGATCAAGACAAAGGAAACACACGCGAGAGAGATAAAGAAGACCTTACCATATCCAATGCCTATGATTAAAAAGCCATCAGCCGCAGAAAGTATCGATTTTCGCGTTGCAATAATCTGCAAAGCGATATCTCCCATGTGTGCGCCGCGCGCGCGAGCCACGCGACTAATGTTGCAGGTGTAAGCGGCACTCAGGTAGAATTGCATAATACATATAACGCAGAGAGAGCGAGAGAGAGAGAGATGCTGCGCCTCTGAATTATAGACAGAGAGAGAGAGAGAGAGAGAGAGTCGACGCCATCAGTCGTTCGATTCCCATGGCGAGCAGCTTCGCCACCTTCGTATCTCACCAAGGCGACTGTTAATGCCGTGGGTGGACCGCCCGATGCACCCCAAGATTTACAAACCGATGCACATATAGCTATGGGGACCGGCTGCGCTGGGTATAAGGTATAACTACTGCGCCACGTATATGGGACACGAGGTCGCTTATGTGGAATTCAGAGAGCCGAGATCTTGGGGGAGGCAAGTGCTTGTACATCTTGATCTGAGACCATATATATATATAGACGATAAAAGGAGTTTCATCATATAATATGAAAAATTAAAACAGAAACTGCTATTTGCTACTATATATGTGGCATTTTAGAATATTCTCCAGAACATATCAACTTTGTTCCGTATAGCAGAAATGGTTAAATGTGTAACGAACAAAATGAAAAAGGTTTATGCATTCTTACGACTCGTTTAGATTCGGATTCATAAAAAGCCAACCAAAGTTTTATTCTAAAATAGATATTCTACATATTTAAATTACTTTTTTATTAAAAAATATAATAGTAAAGTAAATGGGCCCGGGCGAGTAGAACAGCCGGCGCGGGATCTTTTTAAACTAAATAAATTCCGCACGTCCGCCATTAAAGTAAATTGCTGACTGTATAACAATGTTAAAACATAAAAGGAACTGAAAGAGAGATAGAGAGAGAGAGAGAGAGAGAGAGAGAGAGAGAGAGAGAGAGAGAGGGCGGGAAAAATGAAACCACAGACTTTTACTGTTCCACATTTAAATATTTATGAAATTTTTTAGAATTTCAATTTTCTAGCTGAACTACTTGACGTGGAACTCGGCGTATATATATCTCGTACAGTGCGCACGCTCGTAAGTGTTTTACAGCCTTTGTGAAATATTCTTGTCTACTTTCGTGTATATAGCCTTCGCGTATATAGGGATAAGCTCGCGTCGTCGCGCCCCGCGGCCTCATGACGAATGGACCGGTGAATTAAATTGACAGCTGGGCTGTATGATTACGCGGCTTATTTATTACACTTTCTATACACGTACGCGTGCCGCACACCGGTACACCCCATTTTACTCGGGAAAATTATGTGTGCACAGTGGCTTTTACATTGCGATTATGTCGCGTAATTAGACAGGATTTTCTCCTTTTTTTTTCTCTCTTTTATTTGTATATATCTTTTGCGAACGCGAGTATCGATTATGCAAGATTCGAGTTGGCACCTCGCCGCGAATGCCGGAAAACGCCTTTTCGGCCCCGAGACTTTGATACAGAAGCTCAGCCATGCAGAAATTATAAATTAGTGCGAAAATCAAATAAGATTACGTTAGGAACTCGGGATCTGCATGTATAATATCGCAATAGTGCGTATGGAATATATGCATTTGGTATTTAGCGATGACTATATAGTGAAACTTGAACATGCAGCTTTGCAAATCTCTGAGATTATTTGTTTTGAAAAAAGATTTATTTTCATACTGCTTTTGTAATAAATCTTAAAGTTCTTGATATAGACTTAAGCTGACACTTTAAATTAAGCATACTTTAAATCACCTCATTGTCTATTTATAAATAAAATAAAATAAATAATTTCTTTAAATTTTATATATACACAACGATGTTGGTACGCACCAGAGTGAAAACCGCGTAACCCAATATTCATCAAAGTCTGTATAGTAAAAGGTAGCGAACAAAGTAGGTAGCGGCATCTATGAATATTGACGTCAAGCTTCAGTCTGTCAGCACCTACCGCTACCGTGGCTTTCTCGCTCGCACGTATATATATAACAACTCGAAACTATGCAGTCTTCCTGTTCTCCCTCTCTCTCGCATTTTTCTCCTAGACATACTTCAGCGTCCTGAGAGCAATATAACAACGGATAGGTTGCCCGCTTACTGGAAACTATATAGCAAGTCCATTCGAGGTTTATGGTAAAAGGCTCGGGAAGGTCCAGCATCTTTCTCAACTCCATGGATCATAGTTTCATCCCGATTTACCGTTGCTGACAAAGCCTCCGTGCCGCACAAACACGTTTCACGTCAACACTCGAGGTAGATCATTGCTGACGCTTCGTATGGTTTGACGCTGCTTTTTAAGGAAGAAAACAATGATAATCTCGTTGGTACAGGTTCGTCTGGGAATTGCGATATGTTTATATAGAGATCTGTTAGTTGGATATGCTACAGTGGATAAGGAGATACTGTTTTCCGTTGGTAGGATGATTCGTATCGTACGTGAAATTTTGTTGCTTGTTCATTGGAGCTGCTTCAAATTTTTCTGTAAAATATAGATCTGATAACCGATCATTGCATACGATTTTATTTATATATTTGAAAAAATATATTGCGATTTAATTTAGTTATTTCTTTTTTTACAGTTTCATTCGGATTGTGTAAAACTTTATATTTATTAATAGATACCAGTAAAATTTTACAAGCTTACAATTTGCGAAAATACTATACACGCAATCTCAGTCCCTTAATATACAAATGGTTCTGGTAATCTGTCCCAACTTTTTCTAATCCGACACACCTATAAAGCTACATGCGAAACAATATCTCGCTCCTAAACAAATCCATGACAGCAATCTCATCACCCAGCAAAAAAAAAAAAAAAAAAAAACGAAGGAGAAATAGAGCTATACAATTAAAAAGCAATAAATAAAAGAACACCTTATTCCGTAATTAAAGCTTAAATATATGCAAAGCATTTAAATTAAAAACTGCCGAGTATGTATACGCGAATGTGTCGAGACAACCGGAAAGAGCAAACAAGTATCCCGCTATATACGGTTGGTATATCTCAAGGAAGGCCTCTCGCTTTACTCGCTCGCGCGCGCGTCTCGCTCCGATAAATCTCCGGTCGGTTTGATCGCGAATGCCCCGCTCCGGCCATTCATCAGTCGAATTTCACGATTAAGCGTAATTACAGCGAAAGAGAATCGTAGAGCCGCCGCCGCCGCAGCACCGTCTGACCTTTTACTTGCTCGCGAGCTCTACGCGAACTCCTGGCGCGCGCGCGCACGCTTATACCTACACAGTATGTCTGTGTGTGTGTGTCTACACGGCGAGCGGCGGCAGTTAATTTATTGCCCAAAGAGAGTCCATCTGTCGTCAAAGAAAATATACGAGTCATTTACGGGGCTATTTATACGTCATATTCGTGCAATTTGCTATTAACGCCGCGTGGCCGTGTTCTTTAATTCAACCGAATGCCAGAAAAGTCTGTTGTCTCATTGGGGCGTGTGTGTGCAGTTCTACTGTTCCTTCTCTCTCCAGCTGAGTTTTATTGGGAAAGAATTGTAGGGACTCGATCTATACACGTGTTATCAGCGCTTATCTTGTTTGTTTACGAGGGCAATGTTTATTCTGGAATTCGCGTAACGCACTATAAATCCTGTAAAAGTAATGAGTAATAAACAATGACTTTGAGGCGCGTAAATCTCGAGGCATGAATTTATTGTGATTGAAGTGCTTCGGCGCATATTTGTTATCGGTCATTTTAGCATAAATTGTTAATAGTCGTATACTGTTAATAAGATCCATTTTCTTACAAGCACCCATTAATATATAAAAAAAAGTAACTTATTGAAATTACAATAAGCACTCAATCGATACAATATAATACATTTCAACTTGTCAAAACTTATCGAGCACTCGTATCTATTATATCTCAATTTATTGCACTTGTGCGCAATATCGATGGTTCTCTCAATATTATATGCACGCACCGCAGACAAGGACATAATACATCTCTGAAAAGCGTTTAAATTATACCGCAGTGCACGTCGGCACATTAGAATTATTGTATTCCAGATCATACCGACTTATAAATGTTGCCGCGATAATTCACGCAGCCTTTGACAAATTCACCACGCTTGTACATTTTTTCCGACCCCGTTAAACTAAAAAAAAGGAATACGTCTCGAAGAATAGGCTCGTTGTTCGCGCGGATTCAGTCCATAAATTAATCTCGAATCATTCTCTCTCTCTGTCTGTGGCAACACGCGTCCTCGAAGAAACCCGATCAATAAATGAAATACGGCGAGCGTGGCGGGAAACATTAGTAAAAACCCACGCGCTCGCATCGATCATATTAATACAGCGTGCAACAAAAAAAATGAGAAATCTCGCAAGCGAGAGTCTATAAGGGAAATAAAGCATATTCAATGCGACTACGCGGCTGAAACAAATCCACCAAGCGAACTGATAAAAATCCTTATCCATCCGGTGCATACAGGACTGTCGTCGCCAAGCAAGAGTTCGTTAAATAAATCCATGCGTCCACGCGTACACGTATATTTATATACGTGGCGTTGCGCAACGTGGGATACAGTGGCGAATTTCGCTGCGCGTGCGTGTGATTATTTATGTACGCGGAGCTCTGAAAGAGAGTCTAACTAACCTACAGCGACGATGAAAAAGGAGTTGCTGCCGCTGCACTGCTGTGTATATTACGGGAACGTGGACCTCTTCGCGGGGAGTCGTGTTTTTTCGCGCACGGCGCAGCCACGATATTTCGAGATTTTCCACACGTATATACGCAACTTCGCGGCTGATGATTTCTAAAGGGTATGTATAATTCTACTGGCTATTCAGGCGGGTGTGAAAATTTTTTCCCGAGTATTTGGACTACGGGTGTCTTTGCGTGATTGGAATATGTAGGTGTACGATGCGCGGTGTAGGGGATGGAAATAGCTCGTGACGCTGCGGGACATTGCTCAGTCGAATTGTTTGCTGTGTGGTCTATCATTTGTTTTCTTTGGTGGTTAATGGCGTGGACACGTTCGATACTGATTGTTTATTATTTTACCGTTAGTGCATTGATTATCTGAAAATGTTACAAAATTACGAAAGTATGTGTTCCGAGCTGTGCGAAAACAAGAATCGTATGCTAATATAAACACAACTTGTCATTAAGATATTAAGTTTCTTTGCAAGATAATCAAAAATCTCATAACTCTGCACCTTCGCAAGCACTTCCTCCATCCGCGCACAATAATAATGAGTCACAACGACCTATGCTTTATACCTCAATGACGTACTACATTAAAAAAAAAACCTGAGAATTCGAGAAAAGAACGACGAAAGAAAAGCGTATTGCAGGACAAAACGGAAAGAACGGCCTTGATGAGAAAGGCACCTCGATACACGTATTCACCCACGCCGCGCTTTATTTTCATAAAATACCTTTATACATATACCGATGCATCGCTCTTTTGAGACTTGTACAAACCAACGGGGCTCTCGTCGCACGCTAGAAAAATCAAAGGGGCAAAGCTCGCTGATGATCATCGGGTCGGTATAATAGCATCGCTCTCTTCCTTTACCTCATGCGCATGCGCACTCTCTATCTCTCACGTCTCACCACGTGATCGGCTACTACTTACCGCCGTGCAGCCCGTATATATATGAATTTCAGTCTCCAACGAGGGCGGAAAAGAAAGAGCGGCTGGGGGTGTCGCTAACAAGACACCTATATCCCACGCGCGTATATATACATAACATCTATACAGGCGAGAATTGTAACGCGAGGGGAGAGCAGAGTTGCTATGCGGTGCTCTCTCTCTCTCTCCTAATGACTTATTAGCAGGCGCGAGCAGCAAGCGTCAGTTAACGAACCGCGGCTATACGCGGAATTACAAGCCGCATTGTCTGTATATAGCTGCTGCTGTATAGGCACGCTCTCGCTTTGCAAACTCTTTCCGCTGCGTGTGCGCATATAACGCGTAATCTCTCTTGCGCTCGCTCAGCTTCTTTTACCATGCCGCACACACGCTCTCTTATTACGTTCTGGAAAACAAGCCGTCGTAGCTAAGCTTCTTTGCCTACGGTATACGCACTCGCCTCTTCTTTCTTTTTTCTCCTTTGTTATACGGGCGTTGCGTGGTTCATTCCGCCTGGTAGGATAAATGGAAATGGTTCATCCTGGATACTGGAATTTAGGTCTTGGGTATATGTGTATATGTATATATACGTACAATTGTCAACTTGAGCGCGAAATTTTGTTTATATACTTGCGTTATACTTTGTCCTTGCGGCCGAGGCTGCTGCACACGACTCGCGCGATTCATATTCATAATACACACCCACGCTATTTCGTCCCACGGCTGCACGGAATCGTTATATATTTCAGCGATGCCCACTATAACCAGTCCTCGAACGTGCAGTTTTCAGCTCGAGCGAGATGAAGAGGGAGCGAGGAGGCGCAAAGTGCGCGCGAGCCCCGAGATATTCGTATAAGTAGGCAAAAGTTATTTCACGCGACCATTAAGAAAATTAATGGTTTTCGGTTTCCCCCTCGTCTGCGGCCTGACTGCCTGCCTGCAATGCCTTCCTCGCGCTGCGATCGTCTTTTGCGTTTGGAGATTCTCTCTTTCTCTCTCTCTCTCTC
The DNA here is from genome assembly GCA_900490015.1 of Megastigmus stigmatizans. Classification (NCBI taxonomy): domain Eukaryota; kingdom Metazoa; phylum Arthropoda; class Insecta; order Hymenoptera; family Megastigmidae; genus Megastigmus; species Megastigmus stigmatizans. The sequence goes on from UELV01180744.1 coordinate 18,617, forward strand.
TCTCTCCTTTTGCTCCCCTCCGCACGAGATCCTAGACTAAGATATGAAGACGCGATGACTCGAGGAAAATTATCGTCTTTACGGGCCGGCACATCGGTGCGGCGGCTTCTCTTCGCGTCCTCTTGCCAACTTCGGGATGAGACCGATAGACGAGGAGAAAAGAAAACTTTCTTCGACGTTAGAAAATTCGTTTCTGATAGCGATCCGATTGCGTTAAGTGTTGGCGGGTAAAACAGAGAGAGAGGAATTGAATAATGGATTTTTTGTGTTTTCCCAAAATTCTAGGAGATTGATACAAATTTGCTTCGTGACCTCATGGAATATGCATTATCTGCGTGTATAGAGAAATTATTCAACGCGTAGTTTTAGCATTATGATAATATAATTAAGATGTATTTTCCATGGCATTTATTGCGAGATGCTCTAATGGGAAAATAAAGTTCTCGATGAATTCTTCCAATAAAATGCTTTTTCTTTCGTTATAAATACGCTGTATTACACAGTAATTAGTTATAAATAATGATTTTACTTTATAAATAAATTAAAAAATTATTCCACTTCTTGCAATCGCAAATCTTAAAAATAATTTATATTTATAATTTCAAACAACTAAAATTCAAGAGTATGAAATATTCTGTGCAGAATAAAATCAGCATTAGATTACAATTACTATTACAACAATTCTCACGTATAAACTAAGTACCTCGCTTGCACAAAAGAAAATCCCTACCAAGAAGATTTATCTTTTCTGATTTTTAACGAATTGTGCTTCTGCAACAGTAGCTAAAAAACGTACCTATACCCAGCGTTTAACTTCTTCTCAGAACACACACACACACACACACACTATCATTATGTCAAAAAGGGTAGGACGGATAAAGTCCGCGGACAATATATGCACGACGTATGCCAGCTTGGGAGACAATAGAGTTATTCAAATCGAACAGCACGGCTATCAATATTTCAGTACATCGGGGTTGCAAATAAAGAGATAACAAGATGTAAAGTAACGCCAACGCGTTGGCGCGTATATAAGCAAACTGCTCGGAGCTGAGACGCGAGTATCGGAAATAAGTACATGGAAATCCTTTAATAAGGATCTCAAAGGTTAAGATCCGAGCGAGACAAGCTAACAGAGAGAAGCAGACAATTGATCGTTGTGCTCTTACTGATGGTAGGTCTCATCGACATCCGATTCTGATTCTCCTTGTTCCCTCCCTCGCTTTCTCTCTATCTCTCTCTCCCTCTCTCCTTTCCGTTTTGCTTTCGGTTTCATTTTGTTTTGCTCTTTACGCTTAATATTCGTTGTAACAATACAAATCCGTGTAATTTGAAACAGTTGTATTACATTTGTAGATTCAGAAGAATTTTGTTACGATTATTAATTAACGTAATCTTGCTTATAAGTGCGTCTGCAAAAAATTATTAAATTAATACATTACACTTCTTTAGAATTACAGCTCGACTTACATAATAAATCTTAATTGTCAATCTACTTTACAATTGTGTAAGAAATTAAATATAAAGTTTAAAGCTTCAATTGTACATTTTCCTAAAAAAAAAATAACTGAAAATTTTTATTTTCGTTTCTTTAAACTATGATCGTAATACAGACCTTGAATTACCCCGAAAAAATAACTATAATTTGCACTAGGTCTATAAACGCCACAGCTGCCTCAAAAACATATCCATATTCTGTATTTCACCCCAAAAGCTCGCCCCTTTACTTTCACTGTCTTTGTCAAGTTCGATCGATATCGACCATACCATATACACGCAGTTCGCCTAATTACAGACACGCGCTAAAGCCGCGAGTGAGACTCTCGCCACCCCCGCATGTACATACATACATATATATGTATATATGCAACGTTCGCGTGACAATTAACGATTTGTATAACAGCGCGCGGAGAGACTTGGATTAGGGGTCCGCAGCCGCGGCGCTTATATACGTTTTCGGAGGGCGCGAAAAAGCGGCGCGTGACGAACGATGACTTTTGTGTTTCCGTTTAGAAAAGCGTAATTAGAGGAGCGGGGGCGCCTGCAGACTTTTGTGGCGTGTTCAAGAGAGAGAGAGAGAGAGAAAGAACGAGCCTTTTCAAATGGCTTTTGCGCGCACTTGACAAATTGCTCGCTCCCGTGTCCGAGATTTGATTTGTATCCTTGCGGGCTTTATGTACATGTGCCCGCGTGTGCAGCTCGTAAGAGGTTGCTGTTGCTAAAGCTCTTGTTGCTGATAATATCGCGATTCTGGGCTTATTACGGCGTCTTTTCGCTTTATTAAAGTGATATGTTGATTTTGTGATATTGCGGGCTGTGTGATTTATTTGGGTTAATGTTTCTGCAAATAATACGATTTTTACCTGAGTAAATTTTTGTGTATTTACAAAAATGCTTCGACTTACTTGAATGAAGGTCGCTTACAATATTCAACGAACTATATTAAAGTCTATACATGCATAGAACTAAAAGCTTGCAGCGAGTCACGTAATTAAGGAAACTTAAATTTCTCCATCGTCTCGAAAACAGGAATAAAGTGTATAAGGCATAGTCGAGGATAAAAATTGTATTTCACACCCGACAGTCTTTCTCGTTTTGGCTCCGCTAATTAGAAATGAATAATAATCGTTGCTCTTTTTCCACCCGACTATCGTTATATACACGACGCAATATACCTTACATAACTTTTGTCATAACTCCGGATCAATTACAATTTTATAATAATACGCTGCCCCCACTGTATATGATCGCGATAGCTCGGCCCGAAAGAATGTATAATTGCTTTCCCGCTTTGCTGGTGTGCAATATTTAGAATATATATACACACACGCAAACGCGCGCAGTTCGATAAATTTCACGCAACGATAATTTCGCTTATAACGCGCCAGGTGCCCAACTTATATAGATACGCGCTTTTATTAGATTACGATCTATCGGGAAAAAGGCCGATAATTATCAAACGCATAAAGCGCGCTTTTACGAGGAACAAATCCCTTACTTTATATATGTAGGTATATAGTCGGTAGCTATCCGCCGCCAGATAATATAATATATATAAACGGCGCGAAATCGCGCGTGTATAGAGAGAGAGAGTCGGCATTTTCATTTGCCGACCGTATCACACGCTGTGCGCGCACGCGTACCTATACCCGCAAACACTGTAAGAGAGAGAGAGAGAGAGGGCGAGAGCGAGAGAGACAGGCGACGCATAACTACTGTCGGCATTCACGCTTGATCATACCGATCCAGCGTAATTGAAGGCTCATTAATGGAGCCGGTATGCAACAGGATAAGTTCCCTAACGGGCGGAAATATTCGATCGTGGATGTATACGCAGTTACACATTGAGCATCCGCGAGTCGACGTTCGCGTGTGTCTGTGCGTGCGTGTGTGTGTAGTGTGTGTGTAGGCCTCGATATGTTTGCATAGCTCTTGTGCCAGTGACATCATTTCTAGTCCTGCGTATATGGCATAATATAACTGTATATCTGCACTTGCAATCGCGATACGACAAAGTATTTTTGGGTATAGCATTTAAAGAATCATCGATTGATTGCGAGTTTTCTTTTGTTGTCAACCATGCTCGGAGAGGGAAATAAACAAAGTAAGATACGATTTGTTTATGTTTGATCAACAATGTATCTCTTGTTTGATCGCAATTTTGCGAATATTTGATCGGTATAAATACGCAATAAATTACTTTTGCCCTTGTCAATATTTGCGCCTGTGTAACGTACCGGGATGATTTTTGCAATGTTTGCATAAGATATATATATACATGATGTTTACCAAAAGCCAAGTTTTGCAAAACCGAATTAAAATTCGATTCGATCAGTAGAGATTACCCAGCTTTATTAAAACGTTAGCGCTTTTAGGGACAAACTATTCTTTTTCAACTATTCTATGCAGTCTTTAGTTGTTAAAATCAGTTTCAATACATCTATTTATCCCCTGAAACCAAAACATCGCAATGCTTATTTTTCCAACAGCATCGGGGCTAATTTCTTTCCCCGTTTAACGGTCGTAAAAGAAAGGCTGAATCCCGTAAAAGTCTGGAAAATAGGGAATCCATCGTCATCGGTTCTCTCATTCCTTCCTGAAATTCCCGTCGTCAATGGAGTGTATGGAGATAGCGAAGAAACAGTGCGAATCGACGCGGAAATCGGTAGAAAATCACAGTCTTGCGCAGGACCTTTCCACCCGCTACATAAGTATCTTTGCGCGCCGTAGCGGAGGATCGTCGAAGGAATCTCCGCGGACCAACCGTCAGTCTTATAGACTTCTCTTTCTCTTCCTCATTTTCTCTCTCTCTCTCTCCTTATTTCACCTTTCCGTCGCGCTATGCGCGCATCCACCAACGCGCGTATACACGGAGAGCTCGCGTTCCTTATATCGCGCGCCAGGCTTCTCTCTGTTTTCCTCCATATCTGTGCGCGGGAGCGCAACAGCGGCGAACCTTTGATTTCGCGCTGGGTTCATACGGTACATATATATGTATATTTGCGCGAGATATATGCGCGCGATACATACCACGCGCCACGGAGAGTATTTTCAATCGAATGAAATTACACGTAATTACACGCGCGCGTCCGTGTGTGTGTGTGGAGCGCACTGGCTTAAACGTCCAAGATTAAAAGGGAATCCGCGCGATGTGCATAGGGAACGAAAAGGGAACTCATTCGCTCGGAATCGCTATATACGTAATTACGCATGCACGCGTATATCTCGCGACATCGAGCTTTATGCCTATATTTACTACTACTATTGCACGCGAGTTATTACTGTATATATGTGTATATCCTACACTCTCCAGCCCAAAGTGGAATTCAATTAATATTAATTAAAATGGGTATAGCGCGAGGCAAGTACGCTGGATAATTATGAGATTCGCAGCGTGGAAAGTCACACCCCTGCGCGTTACGCGACCTTTTTTTTTCGTTCCCCTTCGACTTGTAAATTGCGTAACGGCGGTAAGCGCAAGGTTCATTCTCAGCTGCTGCGCACGACACTTTATGCTCTTGCTTACTATCGTTCGATATCTTTAATGCATTCCAAATAGAAATTTATTTTCTTTTGCTGTATCGTCCTATGGGAGCTTTATTTATCGTTAAACTCATTATATTTGAAAACATTTTCTTAAAAAGCTTCGTATAAACAGTTCAGAACTGTAGCTGAATAAATTCGCAGCTTACGGAGTGCAGAATTAGAAATTTTAGCTTACCTTTTCTGTATACCTTTGATTATTTAGAAATAATTATCGGATACTCCTTATTTTGCTTAAGGCGCGGATTTATTAATTTTAACCGCTGCTTTTCATAGTGTAGAATTGTACTTATTTCATCTCTCGTGGATTCTTCAAAGGTAATACCAGAAGTTAATTGCAAATACGCATATAGAGGGAAAATACTTGGCAGAGAGGGAAGTTACGAGCATCGTGATTTTTCTGCGCTCGGCCCCTTTGAGCATCGCGCGCTGCCTTTTTCATTTTCCGCGGAGGCTTTAATTTTCGTTACGCACAAGGAATCATTGTGAATATATATGTATAGGTATTTTACTTTAGAAGAGCGCAGCCGCGACCGGGAACTCGTTTTTAAACTCGTTCACCGCATGCTCGGCTTGTTTAATGCGATATTTATTGAACTGGTATAAGATTGTTGGTCTGAATTCGAATTACGCTGTTCTAAAGCGCTGTAATTATTGCGATCATTATTTAGGGAAATGGCAATTAGGGATTAAGTTTACACTTAAGTCTCTAGTATTAATTGGAATCGAGAGTATTATTTTGATATGATCTTAATTTATAGCTAGAAAAGAAATTAATTTCCTGTAAGAGCTTGTAATTATATTGATATTTGTTAAAAATTATTTTTACACGCTTAAAGTATAATTACTTGCAAGATTCATAATTGTTATAGTTAAAAATTGATATCTATATATAAAATTATTCGCTGAGCCAACTTAGGTATACCGATACGTAATTATATTAACATCTGCAGCATTGAATAATTACAAAATGTACGTTTCAAGCACTACGGATGTAAATTGCACACCAATCGAATTCAAAGCTTTTCTCCCGATACACCGTTGAATTTCTACGCCGAAACACATTCCAGAGTCAACCCGAATTGCTCATGCATCCTCAACGACTACAGCTCTAATCGTCAGCCTTCAGCGCCGCTCTCAAAGTACTACTGGCACGTTTCAAAGTCTATATGGTTTCTAGGGCGAAATCTCTCGAGTTCGGCGTATCCGACGCCACCCGTGTGCGTCCAGCGGGCCATGTGCTTCTCAGACCCGACTCTGGTGGTCTAATTCGTTCGGCAGACCTCTATATACGCGCGTATAGGGTCAGAATATGAATATATATATATATATACGCGGAGAGTCGACGACGACGAGTGGCCTGGCTGCAGTGCAAGAGAGTGAGTGAGAGAGAGAGAGAGAGAGAGAGAGCGGGGTGACGTCGCTGCACACACGAAAAGGCATGCATCACGATAACGAGCCTGGGAATGGAGAGCTTGCGGCCCGGCATGGATTTCTCTCTCTCTCTCTCTCTCTC
>UELV01180744.1:40343-56299 GCA_900490015.1 Megastigmus stigmatizans
GTATATATATATACATGAATACGGGGGTCGATAGTAACGAGCGACGGAGGTATAAAGCGGTTTGCCGAGCAAGGGGATCTTGGAAGAAGTAGCAGCAGCAGCAGCAGCCCAGCGAAGCGGATCTCAAGCGCATTAAACGAAATTAAGCAATTAACCATTTAATCGAATTAGCGCGGCGCGCGAGCTGCGAGAGCCGCGCGCGCGCCCGCAGAAGGGAGAAGTGGAAGGTTTGGACTGGAAGCTTTGACGGACGAGCGGTTTCATCGGAATCGCAGACGAGCGACCAAGAGAGAGAGGGAGAGAGAGAGCGAATATGGAGAAGAAAAAGAACGGTAGCGAGAGATGATAAAAAGTGAGGAAGGGAGAGAGAGAGAGAGAGAATTGACGAAGGAGTTGACGGACGAGAATAAGGAGCAAGAGGTAGAAAGAGAGATAGAAAGATACGAGACGCGAAGCCATTTGGGTGTACAGTGTATGTGTGTGTGTGTGTGTGCGGAGACGAGCTGTTAGCTGGTCAGCGCATAAGCGCACGCCCCGCGCGGATCCCTCGCTTGACGTGTGGGCCCCTTCCCCCTACCCCCCCGTCCCTTAATTAATTAACGAGCCTCTAAAATGTGCGCCTTACATGGACGCGCGGAGGAGCCTCTGCTCTGCAATCGAGCCGAGCAAGAAATACACGCGCGAGGTATCTCAATGATTTAGATTATCATTATTATCAAGCCGCTGCACTGACCTAATCGTGCACGTAGTGGTGGATATATATTCGTGACGATTCTTCGATCGATCGAACTGGACGAGATCGAAGGGACGATTGGGTAGTCGCGGTGGTGGTGGTGGTGGTGGTGGTAAAAAATTGACCGAGACTTCATTTGATTAAATGCCAGTTCTGCCAGAGACGAAGAGAGGCAGAACAATTAAGAAATTTCGTGAATGCTAAAGAAGGGTGTTTGTTTTTCTATGCGCGAGTGCGTGTAACGCGTGTGATTAAAGAGAATGCAATCCGACGAATATGATTATATTGTTTTTTATCTTTTGATCTTTTTAATTTATGCGATAATATTTAGGAATTTAAGAATGGGATAAAAAATCTATTCTTGAATTTACAAACAAAATTATTACCTAGTTAATTCAGACTACAAGTTAATACGATATTCCTTTTATTTTCTTTAAATTCAAGAAACAATAAAAAGTAAATTGATTATTATTATAACACTAGCTCAATCGCTTCCCACAAATAGGCATCGAATTTTTTCTATCGCAACTCATTGTCTTTCATAGAATGATAAAACTGCAATTCCTTCGCGATTTACACGAAATAAAGAGAAAAAAAGCATCCATCTATGAATACACCCTTCAACTCATCACTATATGTGTACAGATATATATATAGACATCAATACTCGGTCGTCGACAAAATGCAATCCATGCTGCGTGAAATCTCTGGGCAAATCGTTAAACAACCGTTTTAATTGCAAAAAGCGATCGAGTGTCAGAGCGCGACGCAATATGAGCAAGAGTAGCTGCTGCTGGGCGGCCCCATAGTATATATACCACGAGGAGAGGAGCTTGCGGGCGAAACGAAACGAAAAAAAAAAAAAAAATGAGTGGAAAAGATATTGCGCAATCAAAGGTCCGCGAGTCCCCCAGCCCCCATTGTCATGAAATTTCGCGGCGTCTAGACGGGCGACTTGCCATTATTGCACCGGCCGCGGTATGTATAACATGGATGCAAGAGCAGCGTCTATGTGTGGTGGTAGTAGTAGTAGAGGTATACACGATATGAGCCGGGGCGAATGTATTGCATTATCCCGCGAAATGAGCCGCCACAGCTAGCTCCGAAAGCAATTAACGGACACCGATGGACGGACATCCCTCGACGCGAGCCTCGACGCGACTGTGTATGATGTGCGCTGTACCGAAGTCGATAGATGCGAGGATGATGTAGCCTGGACTTTGAAGCTGCTCTGTGTTCTAGTGTAAAAAGAGACCGCATTTTCGATCTTCGTGATGGGTAATGGATAAGTTCACGGATTGTGTCAGTTTCATGATTGCGGGAATTGGAAAATAATTTCTCGAATTCAACCTTATACATTGTAAGATAAAATTTGTAAATTTTTGTAAAAATCGTAGCAACGCTTATACGTCATGGTAGGTTTGGTATACAAAGTAGAAATTCGCAACAAAAAAAAAAAAAAAAAAAGTCGAGGGTCGAGCAACGCGCTATTCCCGTTGGCAGTTTACAATCCAAAGGGTATAGCGTCGAGCGTGTGTACAGCACACGGAATTTTCGCAGGCGACGGCGTCGGTATATAGCGAGGCTCGCGCTGCTCCTTTTCGGTTCTCCGCCACATACTGCCAGAGTCGTCGGCGAGCGCAGACCAATTGGAATGCGCGGGCGACAAAAAGGCGATTCGAGCTCGCGGGCACCAACAGCTTTGCGCGCGCGGTGCCCAAAGGACACAACACCTGGTTAAACACGCTATTCGTCGCGGCGAAAAACTCGCGCGCTCGGCCGCGATTTCATCCCACTGCATGGGCCTGTATACCTGTATACACAGTCCGTCGTTTCGACCATTTGCTTAATCTGCTTTGACAGAGAGTGGAAGAGAGAGAGAGAGAGAGAGAGAGAGAGAGAGAGAGACACGGTGACACACGCAGGCGCCGTTCTTTTACAAACTGCACCTCGGACTAACCCTTTATTACGGCTGTTGTGGAGGCAGCAACAGCAGCAGTCTACCGAAGTTCGCTTCTCGCTTTTGTCTCCTCTCTCTTTCTCCCTCTCTTTTTTTTTGTACGGCGGGTCCTGGGCAGGCCGTGGTGCTTCTTTATTTGCACTCGCGCGCGCGCGCGTTCACTCGAGTCTTTGAAGTAAAAAGGGAATGATTTTTGTGCTGGGGTATATAGGGGAAGAGCCGTTTAAAGGTGCTTTTTAAAACCAATACCAGGCCGATATGTCTGGCTTTTAAGACGGAATGAAGAGCCACTTAAGAGCTAACTTCAAATGTCATTACCGTAATAAAGTGCCCGTGAAGATAAATTTCATAAATACACGGACGAAAGGTTCTTCGAAGTTAAAAGGTGTGCTTTAATTGACGTGCGCCTCATTGTTTCATTACCATATGCTTCTAATTGATATTATACTTTGCTTCATAAAGGTTAATTAAGGGTTTTTTTTTGAAAATAGTGTATGTTTCTCAAAATACTTAAACTGTCGGAAGTACATACATTAACTTAAATCGAGGGGTACAACTTTGTAATGGATATTTTAAATATTTTAAATATTCATCAGTATTTACTTTTGGAGAAAAAAAAACATTATTACTCAAAGTATAGAGTTGATGTGAATATAAATGTAGCTGCAATGAAATTGAAACGTTAATATCCACACCATTTCAAAACTATTAATCATACTTGCGAGGATATAAATATGTCAGAGGTTAAAAAGTGACTAAACGCTTTGAAACAATGATACGCTCATGCTTGCAACACTGGTCGGCGTTTCACGCCTCCAGCGGGAAAATTCGAATGTAACGCCAACAAAATACGCAGAGCCAACCGAGTGAGTGGATACTTAACGCGTTTGTTTCTATGAGGGTATATAATAATAACGACGTAAGTACTTAAATAGAGCTTTAGTTTCGAGTGGACCGAGCAAAGTTCTTACTTCGAATTTCATGCTAATCATCGTTGTATTTTGCTGAGCAATGACCACAGCAACATAAGCTGCTTTATATATTGTACTACCTCCTGACTCATAATGATCGGACTAAATACGCAAATAATTGTTCAATGTTGAACGATAGTATTTCTTTTGTTAACATATTTCTTAACTTACGTGACATGGGTGATTTAGTACACTGAATTTGCAACTCACCTGAAACACAAAGATAACAAAATTAGTTAGGAATTTCATTATAAAAGTAAATACAAACATAAATTATACAAATATTGTTAAAAATTACTCCACATACAGTTTAATTATACAAATTTTCTAGAATATTTTTAGACCTATTCACATACTTAGTTTAAAGAAAAGTAAAATATCTATCTGTACAGGTTTATTCATAAATTAGAAAAGAATGTGTCGGTAAGCACCTGTATAATTTCGCAATTACTTCTCTTACCCATTAATATAATATCTTTCATTGCTAATTCCTAATAATTTATGACTACGAAAAAGAATCGACAGATATGAGCTATATATTCGTTTGCAAAATCAAATTGAAAATTTTCTATCTTCACGACCCACCAATCCCACGATTTATTTCCAAGTCCAATATCGTACGACTATCAATAAAGAATTTTCTCTTATTTAGAAAATTTATACGAATACGGGGAATCGGTCGAGTAAAAAGTGTGCACAGAAATAAATACCTGGCTTTGGTTCGCTCTTACCTATAATGTCAACACACGTGCGCGCACGCATCGGGCAATATTTCACGCTTCATTCAAGCCATTGCCCAAAAGGAATCAATTAAATGCGCGATTATCTTCTCATTGATAATTTTTCACCCGCCAAATTTACGATTCGCATTGGAATTAAAGGAACGCAGTCGCCGGTCATCGAAGATATTTAAGGATGAGAAAAAGGTGCAACAGATAGGAACGAGAAAGGGAGATAATGAGGAGAAAAGGTCGAAAAACGCAAGAAAGAAGAAGAAGATGAAGGCCGTAACTTGTGGTATTACAATAATAAAGAGCCAAGGTAGGCGTTGGATGGCACTGCGCACGGGGGGCTTACTCTTCTCTCTCTCTTTCTGCCTCTCTTTCGTACATTTTCATAATCCGACAGCTCGCGGCTCCGACCAATGAAAAGCGCGGTTTTACGCCTCGACATCGCTATATGCCTTCCCCCGCGCGTTCGTCGACTCACTTATAACGAGGATCGCCAAACCCGTCCCATTTTTTTTTTGCCTTTTTCCGTATGCATCAACGTTTTTTATACGCGGCGAAAAGCTCAAAATTTCAATGTGCAGGAAAGGAGCGAGCGACAAATATATGCGCTACCGTTTTTCTACGAGAGTGAAACACCGCGTTGTCGTATATGCGGTTTCCACGGCTGTAAAATTGAATGTATTTTAAATGTTGGATTTATGCATAGCTGTCGCGTATTAAGTATTTTATGGAAATTTGATGTTTAGAAATTGTGAAAAAGATGTGCTCGAATGTATGTGAAACAAGAAGTTTCGAAGTTTGATGAAACAAGTTTCCTCGCTGAGTTTAAAGGCGATGAAAGATTTTTAGCTTTCAAAAATGCGTTCTCTATCAAATGACATATGAAGCCTTTAAAAATGCATATAAATATGACACTAAGCGTATTTTCAGAAAACATTCGAAGCGACGCTTAACCGAAACTTGTTATGTAAACTGGTTTTGACATATTAAAAAAAAATCGAAACAGATCGACAACGTGGATTCATAATTTCGAAAAATGCTTCTTTATATTGATAGAGCTGTTCAAAGTTACATTTTTATGCGGCAATAAAATTCATACTTACAATATTCAGAACTTGTAATTTATCGATGTGAGTGAAAAACAAGAAAGTAGTAGCGATAAAATGGCGATTCGGATAGATATTGAAATAATCAAGAACCAGTGGTATACTCGTTTACTAAATTTGAATAATAAAATTTTTTATATAACGTTAGTGATGAAAAGTATAGTGGAATTATGCATTGGGCGAATGCAAAAGTGAATTTAAAATGCTGGACGTGCAGTAAATAAGAATCCCCCGAGAGCGAAGTTGGCGAACAGGTGGGCTTAAAGATACGGCTAAATAAAATGAAAAGAAGACCATGTTTGATAGGTGTTTGTGAGCCTGTAAGGAACAAAATGTTAAAAATAAATTCTTAAACGACATATGCATATACGTATGTGAACACAACTTTATCGGAATTTCTGCTTCACGAGATTTTAATTTACGCGACTCTTGATTATCGGATTTCGTTATTACTATTAAAGAAAAGTGATATAACTATATTTATATCATTAACAATAATTTTAAGTTAAAATATACTAATTTAAATTTCAAGCACTGGTAAATATAAAATATTATAAAATAGTGTTTTATTCGATTTCATTTATCGCTATTCTGAATCCGACTTGATTTTTGAAAGTAAGTTGATTACTAAATGACATTGTATCCTTATTTATTATATTAAGCTCATCCCATTAAAAGTTTATTATGCAACCTTTCGATCCATCCCCTTTGACTTAAATAATTATTTGTAATTTCAATACTCTACAAAGATTCAAATCGCATGCCCATCGATCAAATGCATCTAACCTGTCAAACTATAATTAATGACACTTTCGTATCCGTATAGATAGTCGAAAAAACGAGAATCCAAGACTAAGTATTCAAGCATCTGCCGCAATTTTCGCGCTCATTCAATTAATCAGAAAAGGGCCGTCAGTGTATACCCAATCCTCAACCCATACCACGAATCCTTCACTCGTAGACTTCATAGCTGCAGCTTCGCATCCGCGCGCCTCCGCGACATATCCCCCATATCGAATTCAAAGCCCGTACAGCCAACGTTTCCACTCTCTCCTATATATGCCGTGTATATACGGTATACACATGCCTTCTGCTCGCATTAGCAGTAACTCAGAATTATTAGTCTCCGCGTCCCATACAAGCGCGCATACGTAAGCAATCGGTTTATAGCGCATGCGCGCGCGCCTAGAGAGACTCCATTCACATAAATAAATGCACAGACTGCGCTTCGGCGTACTCTGGCAGGGCCTCCTACACTGTGCGTAATACGAGTATAAATATATGTGCAAGCCACGTGACTTCCTCCGCGCGGAATAACTTCGATAAGTGGGCATAGAGAGAGAGAGAGAGAGAGAGCCTCTCGCTTCTGAATTCCGTTTAATTCATGCTGGCTACTGCTTGGAACTTCGCGCTATAACGACTATTAAGATATGGCCGAAAAACCTTTATGCCTAATGAGGGGTATATTTGCTCGTTCATTATAAATGCTTGATAAAATTTGCATTAGCTTTCTGGAAAGCGATTGTAATGGGGAAGGGGTTTGGTAATCGGGTATAAGTAGCCGCAAAACAAGTATTTTTCCCATGCATTTTGCAAATTGATAACCGATATAACTTTGAGTTATGAATAATGATTTTGCTTGGTATGCGCGGATATTCCTTGCGTATTATATACATCGAATCTCAAAAGGAGAAGATGCCTATACCTGCGACTATAATAACAGTGCATTTGTAAGCTTCAAGTAGAAACCGATGAATACAGCAAGGCAGTGAGTTTCAATCACTCTTTTTTGTTCCAGAATTTTCCCTCCGAAGTACTTTTTATACCACACATTCACAGAAGCACACATTGTCGATGCACTAAGAATCGTCATCGTTCGACAGCCAGTTGGAACTTAATTGAAATAAGAAACGCGCTTGAGATCGGAATACGGCTTTCCAAGTACAACATCAGCGTCCGTCGTCTGCGGCAATCAGCGAAACAGCGCGTATACTCATCGATGGCTTTAACGATTTGTCGGGCTGCGCAGTCGCGCGGGGTATAGGCTGACTCATTATGGGACTACCGGTGCACTTATACCTACAGCAAGAGAGAGACAGAGAGAAGGAGTCGCGACTGCAGTAGCAGCAGCAGCAGCATCAGTAGCGGTCCCTGTTGACTATGTCCAAGAAAAGGTGTATATATGGGAAGAAGGAGGAGGAGAGAAAATGCTCGGTGTACGCGCAGCTAGCACACCTCGCGTATACGTGAAGGCATGCAGTGCGCGCCGCGGCCGTCCGCCAATTTTTACCGGCAGACCGCGCGACCCGACAGAATAGCCTGGACTTTGTTTCTTTTTGCACAGCGACGAGTTTGTCTTTGCGCGCGCGTTCGCTGCTCCTTACACACCTACGGGTTGTATGCGGACACGAAGCACGCGCATAGCTAAGCGTTATATCTTACGATTAAGTGCTGGTATACTCTTCAAGTAATTACCCACTAAAGTTAAGTTAAGGGAGGACACACGTTGTTTGCTTTGCATTAAAGACCCGATTAACCATCGCGCCGGTGCGCCGAGTGTTATAGCTTCTTCCTTTTAGCGCTTTATTGTTGTCGTCGATGTAAATTTAGAATTTTACGGGGTGATATGGGGTTGTGAATCATGCGCGTGTCGACCATCGCGCGAGATTCTTTGTTGAAGGAAATTCTTCGACATTGTTAAAAAATCGATGTTATTAATATCCCGCGTGTTATACGACTGACCATCTACGTGTAATAACAAATTATGTTTTAGAACGTGTATCCCGAGTTTGTGGATGATAGGATTTTCAAGAAGCAATTGTAAACGGTGGGAACGCGGAGAAGCTTTCACAATAACTATTTTAACGGATCAATGCGCAACGTTAAATCCAGAATCGTGTAATTGTGCTAAATTGAATAAGCCTAAATTATATGTATATGCGCTTGTGGACATTAAGCAAATTAGCAAAAAATACTTTTCGCTTAATCCCACACATTATGAGCCCAATCGATATCAACGAATAAACTTTATCCTCAATTCATTCCGAGGCGCACAATTAAGCTTCTGGAGATTAAAAATCTCGGGAGAGAGAACTGCAGCGGCATGAGTGCAAATGGCCTTTCTCGAAGAATTCAATTTTAGCCGCAGCAGGAAATATAATTCACGTATCGGAACACGTATCTAGCAGCATCCGCGTTGTATATACCTATATACAGTCATCGAGTCTCGGCGTCTATATATGTACGGAAAGGTTGTCCGTGTGAGCCGATTAAGGAGAGACAGTGTGTGGGACGACCGATCGTGTGTGCTCAGACTCTCTCTCTCTCTCTCTCTCTTGCTCTCTCTTCTCTTCGTGAAATCGCCGCCGCTGCATGGCTCTCGGGTGGTGCACGTGCCTTGAAAATCGTTGTCCGATGATGATGCGGATGCGTGCAGTGCAGCGCGGCTGGTGAAAGTTTTAGCAAATCTTCAATTTTGCGGGTATATACATAAGGTGCGTATAGTGTATGCGCATTTTTTAATGTCACGTTTTGCATTATTTCGCGTCCCTCTCTCTCTCTCTCTCTGTGTATGTGGACTTTCACGGCCGTGGGGTTGGCCTGCAGTTTCATTTAGGCGTACACGCTCAATTTTCTCTCGTATATAGAATCTATTGTGAGATCGTGATGGTATATATACGCCGGAATTATTTTGGTTTTTCCCTAGATTTATTTAGAGTTGCGTGTATTGGGAGGAAATTTTACTCGCTCGACTCTCGCGGACTGCACGTAGAATAACAATATACGGGACTTTATAAAATCATCCTCATGAATATATTTATTGTAAAGTTCGCGTTTGCATCGGGCGTACGTGTTTGGAAAATATTAACTTCGAATTTCGTTTATCCCGCAGACACGTTTGCAATATTATTCTGCGGTATGGGCCAAGGCAACTTGTTTTGAAACAAGAATAGTATTAGCTATATGTTAAAATATATTGTTATAATGTTTTATCGATTCGCACGTCAAGTCTAATAAAAAGATGCGATACTTTGAAAAATAAGGCAAAGACAAAAGGACCTAAATTAACGTTCACCAGAATCCGTAAGTAAGTGCAATTTCACGCCAGCACATGGCAGTCATCGGAAGTTCCGAAAACTCTATCGATGAAAATTGGCCACCAAAGTGACATAAACTTTCTCTCCCGGCGACAAAAACACTTGTCGAAAAGAAAGATCGGTTTAGTCGCAGAGCGTCGACAGTAGGTCAATTATTTTAATGACACACGGACTCCTTGCACTCTTGCATACGTCCGCATACACAAGCCGCTCGGTCTTTCTCTCGAGAGCAAAACGGCAGAGAAAAGAAACATTATCTGCAATCGGAACGAGCCGGGGACTACTGCAACGAGCGGCGGCGCGCAGCACATTTTCGACAGCTGCACATACGCTGGGGGAGCGCACGTTAATGTCGCAGGTGCGAGAAGTAATCGGAATGTACAGAAGCGCTTGGCTATATCTCCAACGGCACACGACACGCGCTGCTACCGCTGGCGTTAAAAGGATCGTAGTGGGCTCCGCAGAGGCCGCTGTAGGCAATCAAAGACAAAGGGGAATCGCCAAGAGCTGGAGAAGGATGGGACGAGAGATTTCGGGGGCTGCTGCAAAAGGGGTGACGAAGATCGAGTGCGTGGAGGGAAGAGCGAATGGGGGGGAAGGAAGCTGTTTGGGGCATGCGAAGGGAAATCGAAGGAAATTGATGCTCTTGCCCGTGTGGTGAATCGCTGCTGACGTATACAGCTACGGACTATCGTATATCATTAAAGCGATTTTTTTGCTGAAAAATATGTTGCATGTGGTTCTGAAGAAAGAAGTACTCGACGTCAAAATAATAGAGGCCGATGATAAATTTGTATATGCACTTTATTGACAATGCCGTATTTGGTAATTGCAAGTTTTTGTCTAGTCTAAATTCAGGGTTAGAACTCGGTTCGCCAATAATTCAGTGCTTGAAAGTTAATTAAGGAATATTTACAGCTTACCCCATGAGCTATGTTAATAAATTTCGGTATGTTATTATATAACCGAAAAGTGATTGCATCGAAACTTTTTGAAACTTAAAACACTTTATAGCTGTCCCATACAGACTTACATTTACCGACCCATTTATTTGAAAGTTTTAAAGCTTATTTATTCGCTAGTTCGTTACACGTTGAATGGAAACACTCGAAATTCTTGTGTATTTAAATTACCCGGTGCTCAAATATGAAAAATGATATCTGCTTAAAAGTCGTATTTTGAACCGTTCGTGTCAGATATTAATGTATCACGTTAGTCACATAGATCGTAAAGTAACTTTAAAAAAAAAAACGATTTTTTTACACGAAGTATATCATAAATGAAAGACGTAAATCCATTGTACGAGTTGATAGCATAGTAGTAAAAATTTTAGTGCACATAGCTGTATTTGAAGTCTGTCCGTCATCTTCGAACCAAATGCAAATTGCTCTTTCGCTCAATTATTATCTTAAAAATGTATTTTTAATGTATTTGGCGTTGATAAGCCTTGATCTTTCTCATAAATACATATAGCTATTAAGGAGACATGAAATATTTATAGTAAAGCTATATGCGAGTACTAATATTTTGAGGTATAGATATGATTTATTTTGAGTCGCAATCGAGCGCAGCATCTGTGCAATAAAAAAAAAAAATTAATTATAATCCTAACTTACGGGAGTGCAGTGTGTCACCTTATCAAAACATGTGGCCGCGCTTAGGAATATTTATTGGTCGTTTAGCTGTTTTATAATCCGGATGCACTTGTGGGATAAAAGTTGTAAGGCGGATGTTGTTGAAGCTGCTGGTATCGTTGCACAAGTAGCTTTAAAGTTGATAAAAATAGATTATCGCTCATCTTATTTAAACTTATAAGAGAAGGTATCATTAAGCATAATTAGGTAATCAATACAGTTAGTACTGGAATCATTTCGATTGCAACTTTTTGAAGTAATACTTCAAACATTAATACTGTAAAGGGCATTTTAGCACTGACGCATTCGCTTTGAAACGGAGCTAAAAAATTATCATCAAAGCCATAATCCCCTTCATTACGTTCCGGCTAATTAATGTAATGTCCCCATTGACTTGGCTTTGTGATATTTTTTTCACGACTTTACTAGATGTAATTTTAGACTCGCAGCTGATCATTCGCCGGGTTGGTTAAAACACAGAGGAGCCGCGGCAACGGACGCATCGTTTGATCCACCGCCTTCATATTGCTTCGTCTTTTAATGTGTCAGCTCCGTGTATATCTATACCATGTATATATAAAATCTAGCTTAAGTTCGTTAATTTCACGAGGTCTTCGGGAGCAACGCGCGGAGTCGAGCGAAACTTCTGTGAAGTCCCGGCAAGAAAAAGGCAAAGAGAGAGAGAGAGAGAGAGACGACGACGGAGGATGGAGACGACGACGGGGATAAGGTAGAGCAAGGAGGAGAATGAGAGGAAGCGAGAGCTAAACGTCAAATTACAATTAGCGATACGCAGTTGGCGCTGCTCTTGCAATCAAGGTGTGCGAGCGCGCGCAAGGAGGAGGGGGAGGTATTTTCGTGTCTCGAGAGTGAAGACAGTTGTAGTATAGTCGAGGGGTCTTTCTTGCGAATTCAGCGCGCGGCTCGTTCTTTCCCTCGCCGACTAAAAATTCTAAATGAACAAGTCGAAGTAATCTCGCGCCACCGGCAATTCGTGCCTCCTTCCCCCCATCGTTTCATCTCGTATTTTCCTTTTTTTCTCCCCCCCCCCCCTTCAATGCCAGCTAAATAAGAATCCGAAAGATATGAGGAGAGTGCTTTTGTGAAGTTGCCGTCTCCTCGAGAGAGAGAGAGACAGCCAGAGAGAGAGGGAGAGCGGCATCGCTTCTGAATCGTCACAATTAACGCTCCCACAATATTATAACTGCAGCCATTTGCATTAATGAATCTTTAAGGACTTGTAAGTAACTTCCCCTTTTTGGCGTTCTTAGACTTGTAATTAATTTTCATACTTTTAGAGAGGCTATGGTTTTAGAGAATTAGGTTAACAGTGATGGGGACAAACTTTTTGTGTTGTTACGTATTTAAATTTCAAGGCAAAATACTGTGATTGACTATGAATCACCTGCTTGTGAATTAATAAGATGATTAAGAAAGCTTATATTTAGTAATTTAATGTGTTAAAACACAAATTTTAAGGATGAAAAGTTGAATAAAGCTTGTGAAGAACACTCGTTATTTAATCTTAATAAAGATAGCAGCAAATTTAACTATATAGGAAAGTAGTACCCCACACAACCCATTGTAAATAAATGATGATCATTTCCGAAAGCTTTTTAGCGCGCAACACCACATTATTCCTAGGTAGCACGAAATTCCCGACGCTCCGTTAACTAAGTTCGCGGGTAAGCGCAAAAAAAGAGCCCCCCCCCCTCCCGGCCAACTTGTTAATTTATATAGAATCGTAAATTATAAATATATCATAAAATTATGCACAGCACAAGGTACGAGAGCTATATACATGCGAAAAAAAAAGATGTCGGCGCCTTATGAATGTTAAAAAATGATGAATTCCCGAGGCGCGCCATAATGAGGTTGGCACTTGTGAAATACCTTGGAAACACAGGAGCGTGAAAAAATATGGTGGAAGAGCGTGAGAGAAAGAGAGAGAGAGAGGAGAGAGAGAGAGAGAGAGAGAGAGAGAGAGAGATCTATACATATATCATACTATACATACATGTACATATACAGGACACGTGTAGCCGGGCGCACACAAAGCACATAACCGCATCTCGCGGTATATAATATACACGCTCCTATGTGTATATACTTGTACAGCTTGTCAGCAGCAGCACAGCTGCACTGCGGGCTCATCCGTCGATTTTCAACGGGGCGCCTTTTTCTCGTCGCGGCCCACGGATTTATATACACTCGCGCGAATACTGATTTCCTAGGCTCGCGAGCGTGCGTTTATGCTATATGGCTTCCGGAGCTTGCCTGTTTCTCTCTCTCTCTAACCATTTGATACACCGAACACGTATATATGCCACGAAGATGCGGTGGATTTGAGGGGACGGGGGGTAATAGAACAACAACGCGTGTATAGAACGTGTCGGTGTAATGGAGCTCGCGCCGCGGAAACGTTGATGGAGATGATGCAGACAGCCGAGAAATGGGAAAAACAGCTACGAGCTGCTGCTGCTGCTACTGCTGTTGCTGAGGTGGTCTTATCATTCAGATGTTAACGCAGTTGCAGGGATGTTGAACATTTCTCATTTCTGCGAACGTGCAAATTCCTTGATGTATGTTGCCATAGTATATAATTCGATCTTGCGTATTCTCCTAATAAAAACGGTGTAATAATTCATACCATTTATCTACCGAGCACGATACACCTTATTACAATATTTAATCTATCTTAATCAATTGACGAATTAATGACCAAGTCCGTGCGTAAATAGCTCGTGCACAAGCGACACTTTGTGAAATTTATCTCTATATAATTGAACGCGTATAACACGTCATCGCTATATAAGCCAGCCGATACACAAAAATCGGTGCTTTATCAGTAAGACTCGATCCATCCGCTTATTAAGCACTTCGAAAAGCGAATATCGACCGCGCACTCGCGCCATTATAAAATCGAGAAAAGCGAATCTCAAGAATTTATTAATGAACGAAACAAAAAGGACTGCAGGCGCGCGAGGAAAAAGCGAACGGTGGAAAAACAAGGATCGAGGCAAGCGAGGTATATATATGTAGCTCCGTGCATAAGAGCAGCAGCGTCGAGATTAAGATTGGTGCGTAGCGATAATCGCGTGGAGGCCATGCGGCTTTAAAGCAGCCTCGTCATCCGTAGCGCAGAGCTCCTTCGTGTGCGCGCGCGCGTTCAATGCAAGTGTATATAACCCACCTTAGTCGAGCTCTACATATATACGTAGAGAAGACGGGGGTAAGGCTTTTCGCTCTGCTTAAGCGTGAGCTCGTCTCGCGCATATAAACAAGCGACTACCGGTCTTAAATATAACCCGAACCAGACTGGTAAGTGGTTCGGCCGGTGCGAAAAGTCCCACGTTAGTCGTGGGCCGTTTAGCAGGGACTCGTCGGTGCTCCGCTCCTACTGCTGCTGCTGCTGCTGCTGCTGCTGCTGCGCTTTCGTATTCCTGTTGCGAAATTTATTCTGTCGTCGACGATCTCTTTGCCTGACTTGTGTTGAGAGCTCTTGCATATACACTCGCCTGTACGTGCGTGTGTGTGTGTGTGTGTGTGTGTGTGTGTGTGTGTGTCTGTCACAGCGAAGAAAATAGATTTTTCAACGGGTGCATGAATGATGAAGTCGGGAAAATAACTACCGGCGAATGTATATTTCAGTACAGTTGCCAGCGAGCGAGCGAGCGTTTAGTTTTAAGTGCCAAATTGTTTATGTAAAAGCTGTTTGTTCTCTGCGGCCTTGCGGATTCTCTCAGCGGATAGAATTTCTATGATTATTTATGATAAGGATGGAACGGATTTTGGGAATTTGGAAAAAAAAGTGGTGCTTTACGAGATACAGGTATTTCAATGGACTAAAATGGAGAGGTTTCAACTGATTCCTGAACCAATTCATTCACTAATCACAATTAAATTGTTATCTTAAGATTGTCAATTCATAAGAAAGTTTACTATTTATTCTTCGCACCACAAAACGTCACTGACTTACTATCTGTGTAATCAATGCGGCAAAGAGGATCAAACAATATGTACTTTTAAATAAAAACGCAAGTACCGACAGGCACGATTAACCGTTAAACGATACGACGACCCCTTGATTAGCGTTTTTAACTTAAATATTACGCAACATACTATAGTAGCCAAATCGAGTCAAATGCCTCGGCCGCTGATTCGAAGCGGTTTGAAGAGACGAAAACGTCGAGGAAGTGGCGCACAAAGATAGTCCGACGAACTATATAACCAATATATCCCTCATCACTGGGCGCCCAAGAAGATCCCGTAACTTCATCTCCCTGACTATATGAACTGACGCTAATTGGCGCATCGTGCCGTAATGTGGTCGCGCCATTATATATCCCCGGAGCGCCAAGTTATCCGTGCGCGCTCACGATATTGCATTACCCCGGCAAAGAGGAAGAGGGAGAGAGATAGATAGAGATAGAGAGAGAGAGAGAGAGAGAGAGAGAGAGAGACTCTGCAGGGAGGGGGAGTCAAACAGATAGATCACTCGCCGATATTCTCTCGTCGTTCGCGTCCCGTTTTCCGTGAGCACGACGACGACGACGACGAGGATGACGACGATCGCGATGCCCCGCGGTCACGTCAAAGACGATCCTCTCTCTCCCTCCGTATCACCACCACCTCAACGACTTGGCGACCTTGGAATACGTGACTTTGTCACGGGCGATTAGGCGGTTCGTTAACCCTGTGTGTGTGTGTGTGTGTGTGTGTGT
>UELV01180751.1:0-17073 GCA_900490015.1 Megastigmus stigmatizans
TATATATATATAATGCGCACACTAGACTCAACGCCGTCCCACAAATTACACGTCAGCAAAGAACAAAAAAAAAGGAACCTTAAAGTTTTCTCTCGACCCAAAGACGCGCCGTAGAATTATCGCTCGCTAAACTTTTCCCGAAAATCACGATCGACGAGGTGAATTAGTACCTCGGACCCCTCGGAAGATCTAATTCGAAAGTTCCTACATATATGTATATAGACACAGGCACTCACACATACGAATGCGATTCAAATTGAACTCCCTGGTTCGACGCAAATCGCTCGGAACGCCCTCGTGCAGCCTATTATATATCTCCCACTCCCTTCTTCTTCCTCTTCTTCTGCCTCCTTTTATTTTCCACGTGTGAGCGCCACTATTCCCTATTGTACGAAAAAAGAACTCGGGGCTTGGAAGAGAATAGAGGAAGACGAAGGAATATACGGAGAAATACGAAAGTCATGTTCGAAATCGCTCGAGAGATGAGATGTTGTACCGTCTGCGACAGCCGGTAGTTTCCATCCGAGGGAAAAATTAGATTTCTCTCTTTTACACGCGCGTGTGTCTGGGTTACTTCTCCAGAGTCACTCGGTAAGATTGCTCGAACCTTCATTAATAGGCTGAGCGAATTCGATAAAGTAAAAGAAGTTGCTGCTGGAGGAAAAAAAAACGGCCGCGAGGAAGATTATATCGAAAATATCGATGTTTGAAGGAGTGACTCAGATACGCTGGGTTTGTTACGCTGAGAAAAAGGATTCCATTGTATTCGAGAATATTCATTAACTGCTAATTAATGTGGAGATTTTTTCCTCAGTATTACGTTTTAGCCACTTGATATATTTTATACTCTCATACGAGTAAAATGTGTATTTCTGTGCTCCTGGAAGCGTTACAAAAAAGTAATACTATATTATAATAAGTTGTAATATTTTATTGATTCCATGCATTAAAAAAGTGGATAACTAATATGAAGCAATGTTTTATAGGATGACCCGTGAATAGATAAAACTGCGGTGTAGCGAAAAAATATATCCGCTACTCCAGTCTCGTATATAACCGAGACTCTCGTCCTCAAAAGCGAGCTGCACATCAGGCGTTGGCCCATTATCCGAAGTGACTATCGGCTTCGTTCGGCAGCTCACCGGCTCTCCTCTCTCGTTCTATATATACACAATGTGTATCTCCTGCGGATGCGCACTGGGCCACTGGCAATTTTCACGGGGCCCCTCTCGGCTCTCGCTCTCTACTCGGACTCCGCCGCGATAATTGGTCAATTACCATCGCTTTATTTTGATCCCTTTTTTTCCTTCCACGGAGAGAGAAAGAGCGAGAGAGAGAGAGAGAGAGAGAGAGAGAGAGAGAGCGAGGGAGAGATGCAACCCCTCTTTTTTAAGGACAAAAGGCCCTCACCTTCCTTCTCTCGCTCAGCTCTGTTTTTGAAGAACCAGCTCTCGCATATATAGCGCGTTGGACCCGTGCGGTGTGTTCGACGAAGCAGCACGAAAGACGCGTTCGACGTCTCTCGCGTGTGTGTAAGAATCGAGCCTCGCCAGACCGGCTTATAGGGTTTTAAAGCGAAACTCGACTCTTCTGATTTGTAAACAAGTTTGTTTGAATGGTATCCATTAACGTGAAGTGCGTAAAAGTCATTTGGAATTGGTCGTGGCTGCTCCGCGAATACATATATATGTGCAGGGATGTACGTGTAGAAACGCATGTATAGTATTGCGATGTTGTGTAAATAATTCTTGTAATGAATGCTATATTTACGAAAATGTGCGCGCGGACATTAAAATGTTTTAACCAATGGTTGGGTCGGAATTATTTTCTCGCTAACAATCGGATTGACGCAAAATTTGTTTGTTTTACCTCGAGCAATTGAAAGGTGAAATCGATTATTGTACACATAATGAAACGGAAATATTTGGCTTGATTAATCAAAATATTTTTGGGGCATTTCCAATAACATTCAAACTTCCATGTGACATTGAAAAGTGAATTCCAGTTATCGACAGTGTAATATTATATGTAATAATAATTTTACCTTTACCATCTTAAAAATAAACGTTTTACGTATAGTAACATTTTAAATGTAAAACACGATAATAATTTTTTTTTATATTATTTATGTTGTACTATTTATGCTCCTATACTCAGTGTTACTCAGCGACGAAGGTCTAGGGTGCGTCTGTACACAAGCACCTGTAATATTTTACAGAGGCGTTCGTATCAATCGGTCGAGGCTTGGGCACAAAACCGCAGGTCCTTCGAAATACAAGCCCATCGCTCTACCGACCGATTCACCGATAGGTTTTGACACGACTAGAATTAATAAAAAATAAACTCTTCCGTCAGTAAATAATTTTTTTAATTATCTACAAATCACAGAATATTTTATACTTGGAAAACTGAAAAAAATGTATATTAGAGCTTAATTTTTCTACTAAATTTAGTACTTATTCTTTTAACTGAAAAAGTGATAAAATTATAATACAGTATTTTATAGTAATATTCCATTAGTTATTTCAAAGTTTTCAAGAAAACAATGTTCCATTTATACCCACTTCAGCTGATTAAAGCGCCACTGAGAACGCAGAATTGCATTTGAAATATGAGACATGATAATAGTTTAAATATTACAATGTGCAAATGTTTATAAAATGTGTCTGGTAGCCGTTTCTATATGACTTAAAATGTTTAAATTTTATATAATTATAATTAAACTTGAATTCTAAGTTAATATTGACAATAATACTTTGATTAAAATAAGCTCAACTTAAAAAAATCGTTATCTAAATATTGTATCATTACGACATTTAAAATAGTTCAGCTAATTCTTTCCGCTAAATAATGAATTTTAATCCTAGATATAAATTAATTTCCATACTTAACTAACATTAAAATAAGGTTGAAGATATTTGCAGAAGTATATAGTTAGTTCAATATTGTAAATGTAAGAATATTTTTATCGCCTTAATTAAATATTGGTGCGTTGGATATTTATAGAATATATAATAAAATTAGATATAAACTTTATAAGAAATCGATAATTTTAATAACTAATTATCAGAATCTCGTAAATTCATGCAGTTTCATAGAATAACTAAACAATCAGATCAATTGCCAAAAATAATGAATCTGTACAAGTGATGCGATAAAGCAGGAAAGCCAAAGACTGTCGAATAATCCCAAATATCAACTTGACAATGCAAACAACAAGTGCGAGCACACATTTTTCGTGCAATTTAAATATCGTTCGGGTCGCTGCCTCCCACTCGAGAAAGTGCAAAACCACACAAAGTGGCCATAATTAACGGCGTTAATTGCACGAGGGCCGTTCGAAGCGCACGCTTATATGACGTCACACTGGACTGCTAGGCGCGCGCGGACACCGCAAGCACTGATCTCCGCTGTTCTGTCTGTGTGTGTGTCTGTGTGTGTGTGTGCAGTCGCTCTTTTTTTTTGCACTACAGCAAGCGAACGTCTCGTTAGCGCTTCATCGGTCTCGCTTACTTTCCGCGAATGCTCGCGTATTATATACACACTGAGGCCTCGTGTGCATATTCCACTGTCTCGCTTTACTTCGTCAGTCCTCTTATATACGTACTGGCCACACGCTTATTTCCGTCTCTAATATCTCCGACTGTCTCGCTTCTTATTATATACCTTTTAGAGCTGCGCAAGTTTGTTTCTTTTTATATCGTATCAAATTCCTATTCTCTTTCTGTATGTGTATATGCATGTGTGTGTGACTTTTTTTGTTTACGACTTATTTATAATCGGTGCTACATTTCTTCGCCGTTAACATTCTTATTTCTTTCTCGGATTTCTTTTACGCTCGTCGTCCTGGCGCATTGCTTCGCTGATTGGATCGTGTTTCGGTCTCTTGTTTGCCCATTTTCGAATTTCCAGCAAGTTTACATTTTTGATAAGTCGCAAATTATTGATACATTTACTCGCAAACACACAGATCAATTTTGTGTATATATATTTAGCAAGACACGAATGCAATCAGTAATAAAATTATCATACAATTTGTTCAAGAAACAGCTGAAATCAATTGGACTCGTTTAGTCATGCTCGATCCTTAAAAAAAGGAGACACGAGGACTTACTCGCCAGATAAACGCGAATAATCATATGTAAATTAATCCTATTCCTCTGTGTCGTGCCGCGCTCCGTCTTCATTCGCGTAACTCGACTCGACTTAATGCGTCTCGCAGGGCCCTTCAAGATTCTCTCTGATGTCTCACAGGTAGCAGCAGCAGCTCGTTACATCTCTGTCGCCTTAGTCCACGCGCCTCTAACTATCCACGATTTTCTACTTTGTTTTTTTTACCGAGGGCCCAGCTTCTATCGCTATATTTTCGAGGGAAGCTTACTTCCTTTGAAGTCGCGAAAAAAAAAAAAGAAAATCACGTCGCGAATACAGAATGTGTCTTGGCGCTTAGAAGGAAATGAATATTCTTTTTGCAGCAGGTTGTGGGAGCTTCCGTAGCGGTATGAAATTAAAAATGTTTTACCAACTTTGTTGATAGTGTTTCTCAAGTAATGCTTTCTCCCCGTGATTTTCTTTCTTTAATTAATTTTTTGCAAGCGTACCGTTGACAAAATATTTATCAAGCATTTTTTTTTATCGTAGCATTATATAGATAAACGAATTATACTTTACAAACTTATATAATATAAGGCCTCAGATTTATAAAGAAAAATGATAAATTTCGTAACTCCAAACGGCTATAAAGTTGTCAGTGCACGTAGGTCCTGACGTAGTAGGATTGCGACTGTAGATTCTCGCTCGTTGGCAGCAGTTCTCCTTCCTCTTTTACACACACCTCACACATCTTCAGAATCCCGCGCTTGCGATTCTGCTATTGCAGCGGATAAGACTTTCCGCAGCTGGTCGTCGTCGAAAGGACGTTTATGTTTCAGGCTTTATTTTATCGCGCGAGTTTCGTTCGACGATTTAATTCGAGGATTTCTCTCGGTGTACAACGTAGGTGTGTGCAGTGGACGGTGCACCTGCTTGCACGCAAAAAGAGAGAGAGAGAGGGAAAAAATGGGAATTACTCAGGGTATATATACGGCGGTGGTACACTTGGTGTCCCTCTTTCTCGTGTGCACTGCAACGACGCGTGCGTACAGCGTGAATAATTGCCGAGACAACGAGGATCGACGGCCGAGGTCCGCCACTCCTGCTGTACACGCTCTTTTTCGCTTTTTGTCGCCAAAGTGCTTACAGTATAAGATCGTGCGGTGGGTGCGACGTTAGTTTTTACTAAAATTTTTCATCCACCGAAGTTATGCATTAGAAATCAGAATTTTCGTGGGATGTTTACACTTAAGCTTTTGGACCAATAAATCAAGATGAATACACTTATAAAGTATAATTTTGGATTGATTGCTTAAGTTTTTTTTATAGTTTAGGGTAATCATAAAATGTATGATTAGTTTTTCTTTTGATTAATGTTTTTTTTTCATACCAAATAGGTCTCTAAAATACTCTTAAATATGAATGAACACTTATAAAAAATCGACGATACGATTTATGATGATCATCATAGCGTTTAAAACACACATAATAAATAAACGATTAATTTTACTGTACCTGGTACAGATTAGTGTAGAATTAGTAGATCAGAGAAGATGATTTTTACCGGCTTTTCTCTCTCCCACAATTGGTGCGTCGTTTTTTTTTCATATATCTCTCGTTTAAAACGAATCTGATAAATGAGTCGTCAGCATATAGGCTCGAGGGTAATATACATTTCTTTGTACGACGAAGCTTCTTAACAGGCAGCGTCTAAAAATAACATCCGTAATGGGCTTTGCTATGCTAACCGATTCCCATATGGTGAGCGCTTTAATGAAACAAAGGACTTAATTGTACAGACTCTGCTCCGTATATCAGTGCAGCGATAAATCTTGCACGAAAACGAACTGTTTATTCGTCGTTTATATCAATTTAATCACAAAAGGATTTCTGGAGCACAATAAATTTATGCTTTTTCTGTCTTCTTTTGTTGCAGACGTGGTTTTTCACGGACAGGGATGACCCGTTCTATCAAAACCAAACAAGTGAGTATTGCACAATTTGTTAACTAGCCGCACATTTAAAGCTTGTTCAATTAATAAATCTTTATACTTGGATGTAGAGATAAAATTATCTATAAGCGATCCGATGTGCATTTTGTTTTTCATTCGAGAATTTACTAATTTGAAAAAATCCGTTAAACACAATGAATTGTAGAAAAACATGTTGATAAAACATTGCTTAGCTATGTATAGACTCTGGACGTTCCTTAGAATACGCGATTTCTCTTCCGATAGAAACTCGAGAGAATGCAACTCGACACTCGAAACAGCCGCATCGATTAAATCGCGCAACGCGAAAATCCGGTCAAAGGTGCAAGAGAGACGCGCGCATGCATAAAAAGTTACAAAGGGAAAATCACGGCAAGTGCGCATCTCTCGGCTCGGCGCAAGCCACGAGGCTCGTGCGAAAGATGACACACTGACATGCATCTTTAAAGCCAGGCGCGGCAAGAATCCGCGGAAGAGAATCGAGCGTATAAAGAAGAGAGAGGAAGGTTATATATATATACACAAGCGTTGAAGCGGCGATCGGGAGGAGGAAGATGCTGGAGCGCGGGTTCGAAAGGAGGAAAGAGGCAGGAAGGCTGCAGCACGCGAGCCTCGCGGGCTTCGTCCGACATTTGACCTGAACACGCGCTCACTGCACACACATCACCACGAGAAAGACAGATAGAGAGAGAGAGAGAGATACCCGCTGCTGCACCTTCTTCCCCTCTTTATGTTTCTTCCGCTAGCTGTCTGATGCTCGCGCCTCTCGCTCTCTCGCTTTCTCTCTCTCTCTCTCATCACGTGTAATATCCTCTTGTATTATCCACTACTCGCGGCCGTGGGTCAAAAACTCGCGTATATATATATATATACGTTGTAATACGTGTCCTCAGCTCGGGACTGTTTATTGGACGTTTTGCTTAGGGAGACGAGGATTACCTTTGACTGAGAGTCGTGCATAATGTTACGTATTATAATGTAGTTCGTGGTGTCTGACGCCTTTCGAGCCACTGGACCATTATAGAGTTGGCTGGAGATTAATGGAGTGCGCGCGACTTCTTTTTATTTAGATATTTTACTTTCATTTTGTGGTTCGTGTAGATTGTTTATTTCATTGGTTTTTTTTTCTGCGAGCGGTCACTGAAGCAGTACATGTCTAAATTTTTCGGTCTTCGTTGTACCAATTTTTCTTATTGTCACGTAGAAAATATTCTTTGACCCAGTCATACTCATTTGAGTCATTCGTTAATCCAATTAACTTGAATTGAATCACGCGAACCACATAAAATTCATGATTTTTGGGGTCGTTCAACTTCAACTCCTTCAAAGACAATTTTCGCTGAACCACGTGGGACATGAAAAATTCATCTTATAATACCTATTTTCGTCTGTATTCTTGGTTCGTGTCTCACACCTATACAGTTTATAATGAGCTTGACAGTCTGGACCGTGGCAGGTCGCTGTGCGAATTAATTCATTAAGCGCGGGCAGGCGAACAGAACAATAGATGCAAGAGAAAGAGGAGGGAGAAGACGGGGGTGATTCAAAGCAGCCAAGGCGACAAGGCTATTAACCCCTTGTGTAATTAATTGGCCTCCGCGGACGTTCCATAATTTCGTGCATCCCATGGCGTTGAAAGTTGTTAATGAGGCGCTAGACGTGTCTGCTAAAATCTAAAATGTCAAAATCACATTTAATATATTAGCTCTGCATCACGCGAGATTTCAGCTCGATCTGATAAGGACGGTTTTCTGTACTCATGCTAATTCGATGAATCAATTATCACAATTTCATTGGACATGTTGGATTATGCTCAAATAGAAATGTTACTCGATGTATTGTTAAATCTGTTTACTTGTTATACAATCCTATTAAATACTTTATGAAAAAAATTGTGATATTATAGAAGATTTTCGATCGAGTGAAACAGCAAAAGTTCCGAATGAAAAAACAAAGCGATAGGGCGTATAAAACTGCTTGGCAAAAGGTTTTGATTTATATCTTATGAATAATATCTTATGAATAAATCTGCTCGACCGCGGTGGAAGACTGTAAGTCACTTTTGTTGTCCACAGACGGCCACATGATCAACACCAAGTGCTCGTCGTCGCACAACAGGCGAGCCCTCTGCTGCAAGATGTCCGTGGAGTTCGACAGGTTCCTGGAGAGCGGCAGAAAGTGAGTAATGCATGAATTCCATCTCTTTCTCTTTGCCTCGGATGTATATATGTATATATATATATATGTATATGTGTATAGTATATCCTCTCACAGGGGGAGAGCGTGTGCGAGTACGCGCGAGAGTGTGTGTGTTGAGCTGCTAATAGCAAGCGAGCTCCTCTATGAATATTAATGACCATTTAGAGGCGAACGTTTGGTTTACGGTCACATGCGGAATTTTAAAGGCCCAAATGAGGTGCTTTGCATTCTTTTTTATCGATGAAAAAAGGTGCAATTTATGATGTTTTGTTACTGTGTATAGCGAAACTCTCTCCCTCTATGGCTGGCTTCATTTTTCCGCAGAAACACCGCGCTCCTTTATTTTTGCGACCTGCGAGGAATTATATATCGGCTACAAAATATAAAGTGGTAAAAATTTAAGACTCTATTTTATGAAATACGATAGCAGCTCCAAACTACTTTGGCCTAGTCAATTAGCTTTGTTTTTTCTCTCGAATCCACTATAGCTTATAATGGAGGACTCTCGACACATGGAGTTTCATAAAAGTTTTATTGCCTTTCGCTGGAATATTTCGCCTGATTTATCGCCCCGACTCATGATTAACTTGATGAGATCCATTAATCACGTCGATTGCGTGCTTTTCCACGATTAGCTTATTAGTATTTCTTTTTGTACCTCGCATTAACCAATCAGCCACGGTTAATTCGATTGAATACACTTTGAATGGTACGTATACGTCGCACGGCAAGAAAGTGTTTAGCTGCTATATTTGCCAAATGATCGTTGATGGCATTTCAGTTTTCATTCGATATAGCCGCAACTCCCAGAAACTCGTAAGTAGAGCGAAGGCGATGAGTTAAAGTTCGAGCTATCGATTTATCGCTCACTGCAATTATTTTCAGGCTAGTTGCGCTTCGATATAGATGGGAAATGCAGGCGATGAGTAAAGACAACTTTACTGTGTGATAGTTAAGTTCAACATGCACGTTTTGAGTTTCACTACCCAAGCTTAATATTATTTAAAGAAACCTGAAACAGCTCGTATATATATGTGTGTGTGTGTGTGTGTTTTTAAGAGTCTCGCAGGCCAAAGTCAGATTTTACGGTCCTCGCGCTCTCTGCCTACATAACTCCAGAATCGACGAAAGATTCACAACGTGCGATCTTTTTTTATTATTCATATATATTCTCGGCCCGCGCGATGGTGTGCCGCCGCGAAAACTCGGAATTCCACGAAGAGGCCGAGAAGCGAGTCTAGAAATATATATACGTAAGTTTCACGAGATACTTTAAAACGGAGGATGATGGAGCGGGAGGGAGGAGAGATATCAACTCGTGACATCATTATGCCGCTGCGCGCTCAAGTTGGCTCGCGTGAGCTGGGCCCATAAAATCCGAAAGGCAAATAGCTCACTCCTCCGTTTCCTTCTCCACTTTTTTTCACAATCCCTCTCTTTCTCTGTTTTTTTCACCAGAGCTCCCTTCCCTTTTTCCTTCCTACATATACATCGGTCCGTCGTCAACTTCCCTCTTAATTAGGAATTAGCCGCTTAATTAGCGTCAACGTTTCCATCCTCTTCCTCTCTCGCGTGCGTGCGCCTATATACTGTCACCTCTCTCTCTCTCTCTCTTCTCTCTCTTTCACTCTCTCGGCAAGTCTGCGCCTTTTTCTCCCTTTTCTCCGCGCAGAGACTCTCGCGGCTGCATCGGTGTTACACCGCACAGCGGATCGGCTGCTGCAACAGGTTGATGCCTTGCATGTGTCCGCTTGCTGCATCGGCGGGCGACAGCGTATTATATATATGTACTCTATGCGGGGAGAGGCGCGTGCGAAGGCAATTTATGTTTCCGCGTTTCCATCCCGGTTGTGCTAAGGCCTCCTTTCGACACTAACGAACCGAGCTGACGCCTTTGTCCATCACTGGGGGCCTCTCTCGTTCCCTCTTTATCTCTTTGTCTCTTGCGCTTATTTATATACGGGCTATGTTTTTGCCACTACGTCCTTTTCACTTGCTTGTGCAATTCACCTTGGCAGTTTTAAACTTTTAGATTGTCGTTTCGCCCTATATTATGAATCTCAACAATACAAAGATTATAAAGTGCCTGTATCTGATGCGAAGTAAAACTTAAAGCCAGATTTGTAAGTGAATGGTGTTCGTTAAATTTGATGATAGGGAATTTTATTACATTAGAGTAAGTTCCATTTAAAAGAACTATTGATTTTGAAGCTTTGTAATAAATACATCAATTCTTACAACTGCTATTATTATTGTATATCGTGAAATCCATCAAAGTAATTTAAATGTGACTTTGCACCAAGATTAACTAATTATATTGTTAATAAATTATAATGTTTATCTGTTGTCACTGAAATGAACAAACTTGACGTCTAAAATAACTTTATTCGAACGAATCAAATCTGACGTCGAAGGTACATTCTGCTCGATCATTTTCTGAGAGTCAAGTGCACAGTCGTGTCTCGATGCTCGTGGCCCAGCGATGCGAAGCGAGACTCTCGAGTGCCTGGCGACGTGCGTGTTTGCTTTTCACTAAATGCAGGGGAGCTTGGAGAGAGAAAGAGAGAGAGAGAGAGAGAGAGAGAGAGACGTGACGCAAAACGATGTTAAGGAACCGAGTGCGTGAGTAAATTGCCGTGCGGCTACCGTTGGGCTGCGATCAAAATAATTTTACATAAAATTAAATGTCATTCTTCCTTTCCTTTGTTTATTTAAGTAGCTGCTGGGAAAAGACGCGAAGAGATCAATTTGCTCGTTGAGAAAGTAAATAAATTTGTGAAACAAAGGATCTGTTCACATGTGGCTTCTTTTGACAAATTCTGTACTATATCATAAAGCATCGTCGTTATGTTATTATTTCACACAGCACAAGAATAATATTCTTTCTTTTATTAAATAACAAGCTTAGATACTTGTAAAGTATTGAAGTACATGACTCAGTAGCTAATAATAAGAAATATACATTTGGACGTATTTAAGACAATATTCATTAAGTGCGTTAATGCACGACTTTAATCTTAAGTAATCTTCTCTCTTGTTATTCATATGCAGGATGACGTTCACGTAAAAAATAACAGAAACTCTAAAAAAAAGCATACCAACCTGAAAATAGTTTTTAATGATACACCAGTAAACATATGCTTCATTTTCATTTCAAAGTCTCTGCGCATAGCAAAATTTAATTGCTTTAAAAATCAATTGTTACACATGATATGCATATCGATAATAGCACTTAACACAACGATCGAGATTTCAATATAGAAGCATCGAATAAAAGGTTTCGCTAATCACGATCGAAATGAAACGGCCGGTAACAATCAGACGTGTATCCCGATAATTGAATTACAATCTCGTTAACGAATCGTTCTGATCTGTAATTCTCTCGTCGATGTATAGGTGTAAAAGTCTTAGCGAGTGAGGCACACAAAACACGCTTAATGATACGACGGAACGAGACGACGGCGGCTGCTGATAATTCTAAAAGTCACTCTCGTAAAAATCCTGTGTAATTGACGGTTAGATAATTCAATTTGGGACCCCGGCCAAATGTATTACTCACACATATATATATACATCCTAACACACGCCAGAAAGGCTGACCGGGAGATTTTTCATCTTCCAAAACGACGGGCCCGTATATAATTGACAGTCCCCCCGCTCATTACGCAAGGATAGATCAGCCCGGCCGAGATTACGTTTATTTCTCATTCTTCTATTTTCTCTCATTGTGTCTGTATGTGCGCGCGTGTGTGTGTCTATGCCCGAGAAGCAGCTGTTGTTAGTGTCGGTGCCGCACTGGTCGCTGCCGGAATCTAACCTCTTTTTACGTTTTCACTTTCGTCACGATGACTTTGGAGAACGGGGGATCCCGTAGTGGTCTCTCTCTCTCTCTCTCTCTCTGCGTTTGTTATCTTGGCAAACCTTTCGAGGTGTCTGTGATTGACTGATTGCCCGTGTTCCTTTTTTAAACTCTTTTCTTTTTTTTTTCTTGGACCGCTTATGCCTTTTTTGTAAACTCAACTGACGCTCGTACGACTCTCAGGTTTCGAAGCTATAATTGATTGATAGGAAAACTTGAACATTTCGATTTTTAAAAGCAAGATCGCGAGTAGATGTTGTGTAGGTAAGAGCGTAGTCGTTTTTTTTTCGAGATAAGTTTTTTACGCGTCGTTAGCTCTCATCTCTTTCTTGCAAGAGTCAATATTTTCCTTTTATCGCTTATCGGAACGATAGAGAGAGAGAGAGAGCGCTTACTTTGCTTGTTATTTTTGAACAGATTTTGTTTTTATTTTAAAAAAATCCATCATTCGCACGGCTCTTAACAAATTCTACTCTAAATTTATTTTTCAATTATACACGTAAGTATGATTCTTTAGTTGACAGCAATAAGTTGGAAATTCTGTTCGAACAATTAAAACAAAGCGCTATAATTCGTTTCATCTTATGAACCTAATATCCTCGGATTTAATATTCATACATTGCGTGTCGAGAGCGAATCAACGCACGAAGGAATTCAAATAAAGCTTTCTAGATTACTTTTTTGCAATTTCGAAGACGAGCCTTTTTCAGGCCTCTGTATATGTGTGGGTGTGATCCTTTGTGAAAATACGCACAATACCGAATGCGAGATTTTTTTTTGAGAAGAGAATGAGAACTAGAGGGAAGGGGAGAGATAATAAGAGTGAAAGAGCGTGTAACGAGAACGGTGGAAAAAAAACGAGAAAACAAAGAAAGTACTTAGACAGACACGCGGGAGAGAAGAGAAGAGGGAATTAGAAATAGCGAGAGAGAGAGAGAGAGAGAGAGAGCGATAGAGGGACGGAGAAAAAGAATGTAATGGAAAAAAAAGAAAGAGAAGCGGATGGGGGTAGATACGTACAATGGTATTTAAATGCAGGCTGTTGCTCCGCTTACTGTAATACACGTTTTTATGTATTTTAGTTATGTAAGCCCTGTAGATTCTGTTAATATACTTTTTACCATACAAATGAAAGCAATTTTGCTTATATGCATTTAAGAAAAATTTCAACCGTACCGTATTCTCGATATTCTAAAATATACAACCGCTCGGCAATCCTATATACTGCTTCGGCACAATCCTCGTGCATACTCTAAGCCTACACGATAAAAACGTCTATCTCGATGCATCGACGACTAGTTAAAAGCTATCAGACCAAAGAGAGAGAGAGAGTGAGAGGGAGAGAGAGAGAGAGAGAGAGGGAGAGGGGCACACGCACGACAGACAACATCTGCCTCGCGGACGATTCAATTCCGGCGTTGGAATACGCATATTAGCCATAGACAGACACATACATACACACGCACAGACAGACGCGATCCTCTCGTTGTGTATTCATCTCGCATGTCCTCTCGCATTTAAGGATGCGGGCGCGCGAGCGTCTCCTGTTTCCGAGTATAGAATTCGATCTGCCGTCGACGACTCTCTTCTCTCTCTCTCTCTCTCCCTCTCTCTCTTTCTCTCACTTATATTGCACTGAGCCGCAGGTCCTTGTTTCTCTCTTGGGTTGCGGGGCCTTGAATTTTCTCGGAATTAGCGAGCGGAGGGGGGCTCGCGAAAAAGGACGAGCTGCAGGAGGTTAAGGACGACGAAGAACGATGCTCCAATCGTTGCGCTTTTTTTTGGGAGGACGTGTAGGAGATTGTCTAGTGCGCGACGCTGTGGATCGACGTTAACGTATACCTTTCGTACGATTAATTGGATTCTTTTCTGGACTATAATTGAGAAAAGTAAGCTATTTGGAATTGCTCTATGCAATGTGTGCGAAAAACTGCTTGATTGAATTATTTTACGTGATGAAAGTTAAAAATAAATTTATTGGAAATCGGGGCTTTCTGTACTCGTCTGTTTCTACTTCCATGTATTAAGTATAGGGAAACATCTTTTCGGCTTTTTTTAAACATTTCCCGTCCAGTAAGGAGACTAATTTTTTCTAAATTAAACGTCTTTTTATACTGTATACAAATCTCATACTTTTCCCTTGTAATATCAATAGGGGTCAATGTTGGGATCCTCCTTTCAGGAGTTTTTGACATTTTTTAAATTACTGCCAAACGTCCTTAAATAATCCTGTTACTTGTTTAGTTTTGTTTATGGTGTTGTAAAATAGTCGAAGCACATGCAAGCAGAAACGAGTATAGAGCTGGAGTTCTTGCGTTATTCAAAAAAGTCGATGAACCTTTGGGAGACATCTGGCGCTACGGAGCAAGTGCTTCGCTTCAGCCGTAAACGTCTCCCGAGGCACTTAATCAAACTCTCTAAACACGTGCCTGCTCGAGCATTTCGAAAAACCTAAACACGTTTATCAGCTCCCAACGAAAGTGTATTCTTTGTATTAAACAAAAGAAGTATTTAAGACTTGTCTGCTTTACACTTACACTCTTGTACGTTATTTTTGTACTAACTAATTTATTATCTGCGTTATTCTGTACAATATAGAAAAATGATTATTCTGTTAAACAAAACATTTTACTACATCTTTACGTTTTATTGCTTTTAAAGTTAGAATATCACATTTATTTTAAATATAAAACTATAGGTATATGTGCCAGAGTTTATGAGTTTAGTGTCGCATAAAATTGTTACGGTAGTCATAAATTCTATTCCTTAAACCTCGCTACATCATGATGCATTTGAAACTATGAATCACAATCATACTAATTAATTTTAAAATCACCTTCATTAAACAGGGTACTTATATTTTACTCTTTTTATTTAAGTTTAATTATATGAGCATGACGACTAACTATATACAATTGTGACTCTATTATAAGTTTTCCTTCTTAGTCGAAAATTATCGATGGATATTAATGATTGCATATTTTAAATATTAAAACTGAATCTTGTATAAGGATTTTGTACAAACTATTTTTTTAAATAAAACTGTTTAAAGAATCTTTATTAGTTTGGTAATTTTAATGTTAATTTATATCGCCATACTATGATTTTATGAAAAATAAATAGTATAAAAACGAGACGCTCCCAACTATCAGCTTTATACATCACACCTCAAATCTACTTATCTCAGCGAATAAAGCATAGCGATCTGAACATCTTTATCACGCCGAAAGACATAGCCTAAATCACAGATTTGTTTCCCTTCCATACACACGCACACACACAGTCGGTAGTCATGCACCAGCGACGATTAATTTCCTCTCGCTGTCTCTCGCGCGAGGGTAAAAAAAGCTTGGCAGAATACCTTTTTATTTACACCCAACGAGCGAGACCCGCGCGCACGTCCTGCAGCGTGTAAAAGAAGAAAAAAAAAGAGGAAGTATCGTGCGCAGAGCTCGCGACGCGATAAATTGTACGGGTCCTCCGTCCTTCCTCCAACAATAATAACCCCCGCAAAATGGAGTTCGGTGTTGCCGCGGAGTCTCGCCTCTGAAACAGAAGTTCCATTCGCGGACACGTAGCGCGCATTATAATAACGTTGAATGGAACGAGAGAGCTGCCTCTATAGCTACTACGATACACGCGTAGTTTTTCGTGAATATTTATTGCTTATTATGAGGGGGGAGAAGGAGGCCCACCTGCGACGCGATAAAGGACGTTATTAATGATCGCTCGCGCGCCCGGTTGGAACGACGATTTTGAGCTCCTGCTTCTCTTTCTCTCTTGTTTCGCTTATGCGCACCCCGTTCTTGTCTTTCTTTTTTTTTTTAGTTTCGTTCGCCTATGGCGATGCATTTGTGTTTCCGCGATTTTTTCGGTCTGCAAGCGCTGCTTTCGGTTATATACGCTGCAGCGTGTTTTTTCAGAATTTATGGCTGACTTTTTATTTATCGCTGCGCGCGCTTCTGTCGGAATGCGGATATCAAAATACAAAAGTGTGATGGATTAAGAGTGGAGTTGAGCCGTTTTGGTATTTAATTTTGGGTATTTTTGGCAAACGTTGGGATGAGAAATGTTAATGTTATTATTGACGGATTAAATATATTTTCGTTATAGCAGACGTATATCATTTGGATACCTTTTGGGCACGTAGATTTTGTCAGTGAATTTTGTAGAACGTTATTTTTGCGTTTCGAGAGAAAAAAATGTTACAATTTCAAACGAATAATTTACAATGTCAAACGATGATAAATACTTGCTATATTCATTAGGAATTTAATGATTTCTTAAATATATTTAATAATATCCAAAAGTAATTCAGTTATACGAATGTTTATTTATGTTTACATGAAATGTCTTTCCTCTCTGATTGGCCGCTGTGCTTATACAACATTACATCGAAAGATCGAAATCGCGACGGGAATTCGCAAAACGAGGGGAAATTTCCGATTCACGAGTGTCGCATTATGTCGACCTGGAATCGTCGCAAACAGCCTATACAGTAGTCTGGCAGGGTATGACCGCGCGCGGTTATACGCCAGTACAAAAACTTCCCAGCCTGTCGCTTAATGGAATAAAAATCGTTCCAGCCGTCCTCCTCTTCCTCCTCCTTCTCCTGTCGCCCCATGGACCTCGATCCGCAAGCTGCACACGTATATAGACGAAAAAGATCCGGGGCGCGGGCGAAAAAAGTCTGGACGCGCCGCGCTGAAAAGAAATCGGGGTATACATATAACAAAACCTCCACCTCCTCCTACTCCTGAAAAGTTATCGAATTTTCTGCCGCGTGGTTTTCACGTGGTATACGTGTGCTCCTTTTTTGCGTCGTCGATAAAAAGCGCATGGCGTAATTACGTCTCGGGGGGTCGTCCATTTCGCGGTAATCACGCCTCGGCGAAGAAACGGAGAGAGAGAGAGAAAGAGAGAGAAAGAGAG
>UELV01180751.1:17093-29875 GCA_900490015.1 Megastigmus stigmatizans
GGGGGGGGGGAGAAGGAGAGAAAAAGAAGAAAGCGCGCGCGGCTCAGCGAGGAAGAGGAGAGAAAAACTCGTCCCGCTTCTGACGGACGCGAACGGTCGCGTGACTGTGGTATTATATATTCGAAGGCTGCCCGGTAATGCCGCATAATAAGCGTTTAGAGACGACGAAAAGACGCGCCTCCTCCTTTTCAGCTCTTATTCTCTCTCTCTCTCTCTCTCTCTCTCTCTCTCTCTCTCTCTCTCTCTCTCTTCTTTCTTCTCTCTTGCCGTTGCTGCTGCTGCTGCTGTTGCTGCTGCTACTTCTTCTTTACTCTCTATAGTTCCCCTTTTATTCCCTTTAGCCGTCCGCGCTTTGCTCTTCTCTCTTTATATATATTTCTTCCTTTTGGCCAAGTCATCTTCATTGCTTATATATATTCGATTTTCTCTCTCTCTCTCTCTCTCTCTCTCTCTCTCTCTCTCTCTCTTCCCTGCAGCCCCGCTCTGTACGTAAATCCGAGTTCAAGTCTGTTGATATATCCTTCGAGCGCTATAGTTATTTTGGTCTTAATTTTTTAAGGACGTTTCATCAGTAGATACATATAATTATGTGGCGTGTATCAGCGCGCGCTCGTATATTATTGTAACGACTTGGAAATTATATCTGCCGAGCGGTGGATTGTAACTGACCCTTTTTTCTCGTATTTATATTTCAGACTTGCAGCTCATAATGGTTATTTATGCTGATGGAAAAGTCGAGATCTTTATGACAAGTATATATGCCACGGAAAAATGGTTTTTTCTACCTTTTTTGTTACAGCACTTCTAATATGGAAATAAACGTGCGCAGCGAAAGGCATTTGACGTTTGATCGGTTATGAAAGCAAAGATGTTTAATTCAGCGAGTTCTTTTTTTTTGAGTGTTAGATATTTATGCAAACCGCCAGATACATAACTTTACATCAGTTTATTTGATATTTTTTCAATTTTTTTTTATAAGTTATTACATTTGCGGGTCTATCGAGCAAGTGCACACATTTATGAAAAGATAATTGGATTTTTTTTCGATTTATAACCTTTGAACCTGTATATTGGATCATGAATAATTAAAGCGAATAAATTTAATACGTTGGTTGAATATCGAGCTTATTTAATTGCGGCGCTCAAAACTTTAAATGAATCATTATCTTGAATTGTGAAATGCAGAGAATAAATTCATTGCGAAAGGTTATTAAAATTGAAATTAATTTTGGCTTTTGAATAAATGAAGATAAAATGCAAAAATTAATGGACTCATCATAATTCTATCTTACGTATTCAAGGATTCGGCTCGATTCTCTAGCTGTGGCTCTCGAAATCTCTTTATCACCATTTTTTTCTAATTTACTGAACGAAGAAACCAAAAACACTTTTCCCCTTGTATATATATATATATATATCGTCGCCTTACACTCCCTCGCTTTCTTCAAATTCACTTAGCCCCTTTCTTCGTCTTTCCCCCTTCCCTATATTTTAACCCTTCCTTCTTTCTTTCTTCACTCGCAAGTTCTCTGCACTTTTGTGGTCCCCTTTATGCCCCTCCCTCCTAATTTTTTTATCTTTTCCCTTTTGGCTGCCATTCCGAGGCCTTCTCTCTCTCTCTCTCTCTCTCTCTCTGTGTGTCTCTTTGATGCGCGCCAACGGAGGAGAGAGGAAACGACCAGAAAAAAATTTCACGGCAAAAAAAGAGAGTAGAAACAGCAGCCGCCTCAGTGCTTTCCTTTCATTGCCTCTTGGTCCTCTCTTGCCCCGTCGACGTTCTGAACTGCCACTTATACACATATATATGTATATGCATATATATACATATACGCGTGTATGATTAGGCGGTGTGCGAGCACTCGTAGCCGCCACATTAAGCAAATGTGAAAATGAAAAGGCAGACGCTGCGCCACGAGAAAGAAGAAGAAACAACAACAGCGCCGATCAGCGGCCGTCTATATATGTATGGGAGAACGGGGCGAAATTGAACGTGGGGCGTTATTGAACACTGTATAAATTCATCGATAAAGTAGTTTGTATAGATATCAACGCAGCCAATATTTTGGAAGTGTTAGTTACGGACAAGTAATATTGTAAAAATTGTATGACGGTTTTCCAAATTTAGAACTTTTTCAAATAATATTTGCGTAAGTAGAACAAGTAGAACATGTATGCGAAAAAAAATCAAATAAAAAAAGCATTAAATTTCATCCCGCTCTTCCCACGTTTCTTTTATCGACGAGACAAATTTAATATTGATTAATATGATGACTGCTACTGCTGCTGCTTTGTATTGAATATTTATAATTTTGCATATTTAAATTACTGATAAGTGGTAAATAATCTGTTATCGCATGATAGAAGTATTTTTACAGAAATTTACGTTTTTAATCCCATGACAGCTTTATTATGTCATTCAAGTGATATAGTCTGTATAGTAGTAGTGGCTTCAATTTTTTTCAGTTATTATCAAACGACTCTATATATATGTAGCTTAAACAATACAATGCAATCTATGTATAATTTATTCGTGCAGATTTGCTACAGCATGTAAATTGCAACAAAAAATACTTATACGTCATTTTAATCTTTTTACAGTTCAATGATGTGCATTTATTGAGATGTACGTCCATAAAAATAAGCTTCGGTGCACACGTATTTGGAATGAAAATGAAAAACTATCAGCAGTGAACTTTTAGCTAGAACTCTGACCGAGGAATGGTGGGA
This sequence comes from Megastigmus stigmatizans, assembly GCA_900490015.1. Taxonomy (NCBI): domain Eukaryota; kingdom Metazoa; phylum Arthropoda; class Insecta; order Hymenoptera; family Megastigmidae; genus Megastigmus; species Megastigmus stigmatizans. The sequence goes on from UELV01180751.1 coordinate 19,821, forward strand.
TTGAATCGCGATAAGACAAAAAAACCGTAAAAGTAAAGCAAAAAGACTGAAAAAGAAAGAAGCCGAGAGCGGAAGGATCGACGTTAGTACTTTTTTATGCTGCTGTAAAACAAGAAAAGCGAGATAGAGGAAGAGCGAGAGAGAGAGAGAGAAGTAAGAAAGGCTATGACAATGAAATTCGTGCACACACGCACGCGGGCATAGAAGCAGCAGAGCTGAGGAGAGCGTTGAATTTAAAATCGCGCACGGCCGCCGAGTGTTCGGAAGCTTAAAATCTGATACACACAGAGCAGCAGCGGCGGCGGCCAGTTCTCTCCGCGAGCGCCGCTAAAAATCCTCCACTTTGTTTTACTTTTCATGAAATTCAAGTGCCCGTAGGCTCTCGGAGCGCGCGCGCAAATGTATTCGGTCCCCGCGGCCGCATGAATCGCGCGCGACTCGCTGCTGCTGCTGCTGCTGCTGCTGCTGCGGCCATTGACGGCACCCATTGCATGTACGTGGAATCCATGAGCGAATAGAGTCACGGGCTCTCTCCTCGCTGTGCAGAGCTCGCGGGACACGCGTGTCGTGTACATCTGCAAATACCGATCGCAATCGTATATACTGAATGTCTGGCTTTTTTTCCCCTCCCTCCTCGAAATGATTTATGCGAATGAATAATTTGACCCATTTTATGCGGAGTCGAGGATACGTGAGAGTGTGTGTGTATAGGGGAAAAAGGATTCTTTGTATGCGAAAATCCCGGACTTTCGAGTGCAGTGGTAATGATGCACGTAATACAATAATATGAGTAACATGCAACTTTTGTGTACATTGATTCTCTTTGACGCTTTATTTTTAGTTGATTAGTACCTTCGGTTACTTGGATATGTAAACATGTATAATTTCTTTATTATATAGATAGATATATTTTTTTGTTATTTACGGATCTTTGGTCACTTCAAAAGAAATGAAAATGTAATAATAGATTCTCTATGCAAGCGAATCAACGAGAAACGTTGATTATTCAAATTCATCTTCCAAACAATACGATTTCTCATCCTCAACTCTCGATTCAACTATCGAAATTCTATACCTCGCCAAATATCTTTTATCTCCTGACAACATCAAAGCTGCGCATGTGCAGAGCACGCACACACATACACACGCGCGCAATGTATACCGCCTCATCCCCGATATTGCCGCCGCGTTGTCGGGGCGCCGTCGTACCATGCACACACGTGCCTCGAATGCACAACTCCTGGGACTGGTCTAGGTATATAGATCGCGCTGCTCTTCCTGGAAGCCTCGAGATTCCCGCGCAAAAAGTCGGAAGGATACAAAAGATGGAGGGCAACTTGCACCGCGTCCTCTCTACATATATATACACCATAAAGTATACGCAAGAGACTCGTCTATCAATGCGGAATGATGAAATTTTGCTCGAGCTACGAAGAATTTTTTGCGCGAGAAAGGAGCTTGGATTTTTTTTTATTAGGTTATATGCGTACCCAGAGTATTTCGTTCGGTTGATGAGTTTCAAATAGAGTTTGCAGCTTGCTCACGAAATATTGCAACGCCCAAAAGCCAATATATATATATACGTGCGAATTTATTGATTATATTCCCGGAGGTATCTTTGAATTTCAATTGTCCCTTTTCTTTGCCTCCCAGCACAGGTACGATTTTGAGCGCCGTAAGTCGTTTAGATCTGAATGCATTTTTTGAAATATCGGAATTTCATCGCACACAAACCGCGGCTAAAGCCTATATACATATACGCACATTTGCTTTTTACTTTGCATGCAGCACTGCCGATCTAATAATGCGATATAAATTTACGTCGTAAATTTGATTTTTCCATTTAAAAAATTACGGGTCCTTTGTACCTCGATCGTTATAAAAGCCGAATTTTACGATTTAGACCGTATATAGTTGGACACTGCTCGAGTTAAGAAAAGATAAAATTGTGTAATAAATGAAGATTTAACGATTCCGCGAGAATCTCACTAATAAGGGCTAGGGATTCGCGGGCGGCAACCTGCGAAAGTCGATAAGTTGCGTTATTTTCCCCCGAGCGATAAAAATACCGCAGCGATTTAAAACTCATGCCAGGCACGCCGCCGCCGCGTTTATCTACCAATATATACGACTCTATATTCCCGCAAAAAAAAGCAGCAGCGGCAGGCATCATCGATCATTTTTCTTTATCTCTCGCGCCGTTGCTGTTGGGCAGGACGCGTTGCGGAGAGCGAATGAAAATTCCACGAATTTTCCGATGTTTAAGCGATACGCATAAGTCATAAATTCCAGGAGCGGCGCAGGTGGCTTACTTCCGGGCCTCCTCCTCCTCCTCCTACCTCCTCGTGAACGGCACAATAAAAGGCACGCGAGCGTGAAAAGCGCCTGCGCGTTTCGATTTTTCCGTTCGCCGCGGCTCGCTTCCGATAGTGCGCCGTTTTTGCGAATTTCATTTCATCCTCGAATGATCGGCCTAACGCGCGACTCTGCATCGCTGGTTCGTAGGATGCTCCAACTTTGTTTTCTCTCTCTTTCTGCGCCTCTGTACAGTGTTGAAAACGCGCTCGCGAACTTTGCAGCGCGCTCGCGCACGAATTTTCGTCTTTTACGGTCTGTGAAATTCGTGCTGATTGCATGGCGGGAATAATTTTTCCTCCCTTCTCTATCCCCGCATCCCCGCGCTTTCCGCATTCCGCGGCCGCCGAGTCCTTTAAGCAAATTTCGCGTTGAGAGGAGAGAAAATATGCGACGAGCTGTCGAACTGCGTATACGCTACGTTAAACATGTTAAATGGTGGAATGTGCTCGGGCTGAAGCGTGTCGGATCAGTTTGAAAATCCTCTTCTTTGTTTCTGTCTTTTTCTTTTATATATATCTGCAGGTCTTTGAACCTGGCTTCGCGAATCAGCTATATATAACAGTTTGTTTAATGAAACTTTTTCCATGAAATTGATTGGTACACGTGTAGATTCGGTTATGTATTTAGGCACCGCTATAAGGTCTGTTTCTACCTGTGTGTATACAGCCAAAAAAAACGCTCTCCTTTTATAGAAAAACACAATTATCCGCGATATGTTGTGTAAGAAAGTACGGCAAAAAGGTTGGCTGAAAAAGTGTACAACGTATAAAAAGCACAGGGCACCGTTTCTCATTTATCTCGCGTGTATTTCTAACATCGCCCGCGAGTAAAAAAAAAAGAAACGGGCACGAAAAAGTCGATACTCGATCGTCTATACAGCATCCAATACATACAAGACATTTTTGCTCCTAAAAAAAAACGCACGCACACAGACATACACACACACAGATACGTCATACCTCTGCCGTTTCAATCCCATTACAAAGTCTATGAGTTTGCTGATACGCGTTTTCCCGTTTGACAGGGTAAGGTTTATACCCCGATTTTCTCTATATTAGGGAAGAAACAAAGCGCCTCGGCTGCTGTACACACACAACAACAGCAGCAGTAGCAGCTCGAATTGAAAATCTATCGTCTGCGAATTGAGCGCGCCTTCGGTGTTGTTCGCGCGTGCACGACTATGTGCTGCGCGTTGAAAAAAAAATTGAAGACGGAGAGAAAAGAGCGGATCTCATTCTCACTATATATATAAAAGCAACGTCGGGACGATCGATCGGCTTAATCGATTCGACCCAGCTCTCTCGATTGGCCCAAATTGATTTATTGACGCGTGCGACGACCGACCAATCCACTACGTCCCCGTCTCGATTGCTTTGGCTCGTAAACTCGCGCACTGTTCCTGCTGTCTGCTGCCAAAGATTCGTTAATTTTGTACGTACATGTACGTACAGTGGCTTATAGTCGTTACGGTCCGCAATCGAGACATTATTCGTATAATTAAAAAGGTGCGAGATTGATTTGGTTTTGCGCTCGCGGGTGTATGTGTATGCGTAGGGGAGGCGAGATTAATTGATGTGGACGTGGGGGACGCTTGTTTTTTTTTGTTCCTTCTGCTAGATCTGTTCGAGGTCCGTTCGGCTTCGAGCGACGATTCGATTGATTAAGCTTCTCGCGCTTATATTTTTCAATTTCGCGCATTCTGTATATGCATTATACATATTTGTATTCGTCAAAATTACTCATACTGTCTCTGTTTTTTCTTACATAATTGTTTTTTAAAAATCTAAAATTTCTTCGAGTTGTGTCACTCTGTTCTCCAAGCGATAAATGTAAAAAAATACCAATAAAGAAATGTATACCGTACAGTTCGCAGTTCCACTACATGATTGTAAGAAAGCTCTCATGCCGGTTGTTACTAAGCGCGATATCGTTCCGTCCGTTTCTTAAACCCCTCTAAAAAGTGTCGGGTATCAAACCAAAACCAAGACTAAAAAAAATCGCTTAGATCGCCACAGCAGCAGCAGCAGCTCCTTCTTTATATTATACACACGTATACGCACATTCCCCTTTTCGCTCTGTATCCCATTAATCGCCTCTCTCTTTCGCGCGACGCCTCTATATCTAATTTCCCCGTCTTCATTTGCCACGATCTCGAATAAATCGAGCTGTGCGCGCCGTAAATACACAACCCGAAGCCCATCGGTCGCTACGACTCTCTCTCTCTCTCTCTCTCTCTCTCTCTCTCTCTCTCTCTCTCACTGTCTCATTCGTGCGAAACCCGATGAATTGGTTTCGGTGCACCGCGCGTAAGGCGTATTCGTGTGTGTATAGTAAGGGAGCGGAGAGAGAGAGAGCCATTTTTCAGGAAACTTTAGAAGTGCGCCGTGGCCTCGACGACGACGACGACGACGACGACGACGACGACGATCGCGTGCTCGTAACGCAACGTAACGTGGCTGCGAGGCCACAGCAACGCGTGCGTGTGTGTAGATATCGTGCGTGTGCTGCGGATTCGAGTCCGTGGATATTTGCCCTGCGGTCCGCAACTTTTCAATCTCTTGCTCTCGCTCTCCTTCGCCTCTCCCTCTCTCTCTCTCTCTACTTTTTTACGCACTTTTTCTCCCTCGCGGGGTATAGTTGAAATTTCATATCTTGATTTTTCTCGTATCGCAGTGGAAATGGGAATAAATATAAATCAGTGGGTATGAAAGTTTATTTTTTTGGTACAAGCATTTCGTTTACTCGAATGGAATCAGCTTTTTGTACGAAATCGATCAATTTTAATTCGTTGGCAGTTAACGAAACAACAGATCAATTATATAACAACATCATTTCCCATACATTTGCGGCATCGATTTATATAAAAAATCCTTTCGCAATAACGAATGGCTCGCTCTCTCGAGGACTTGACAAGAGTAAGACGCGTCGCCAAAATTACTCCCTCGGGCGGCAACGCTGCCCTGTCCATACTCTCCCGGAGCTTCGGATCCAAAAATCCACTATTATAAGCCCTCTTTACTTCCCTTCGCTCTTACACATACAGCTTCGTTCTCCCTTTCTCCCTCACGTCAGCGTCGAGCGCGTCGACCGAGTCCTGTGCATATATAAAACAGGTTTGCACCTGATACCCGGTTCTCGCGCCCGATCGAATGACGCGTTTCAATGCGCCTCATGTCTCTCTCTTCTCCGCGACTCCCTCCCCTCCCCCCCTCTCCTTTTTACTCGCGCGCATATTATCTCTCATCGAGGACGGACGTCCCGCGCGATGTTCGCTTTATACTCTTCGGTCGGGGCTCCTCCTCGCTGTACTCTTATATACTTCATTTGCACGCGATCTCCTCGCTGCTGCTGCTGCCTATGCCGCTGACGCAAACTTGCAGAGCTCACGAGTGTACAAGCCTCGGGGGCGATTTATATTATACGTATATATGTACCGCTCGATCGGAGGTAATTCTTTCTCTCATCTTCTTGTTTATCCTTCGTTCGTTATACATTGTGCGTGCGCGCGGCCAACTGTGCCACTTGCGCGCTGATTTTTCAGCCATTATTTTTCGCCACTTTTTTCGCGTGCGAATGTGTGCGTGCGCTGGCGCAGTGTCTCTGATTTGTGGACTCGAGGATGCATCGGTAGCGGTGGACCAGCGACTTGTACTTATGATGAGGCTGTTATGCGGCTTACCTGAAATTAGCGCCTGATTATGACGTTATTTTTTCTTGGAGAAAGCAAGAGCGAGCGCGAAAGACGGAGACGGGAGACAGAGAAAAAGAGAAAGAGAGAGTGAGAGCTGTTGCTATGTGAATCGTTCAGTGATTTTGTACAACATCGCATTGAATGCGTACACTTAAGTTTCTTCTAATTTTGATATGATAATTTTTCTCTATAATTCAATTGAGAGTTTCAGTTATTAAAACAGTTAGATAGGGTTGACTATTAATTGCATGGATAATAATCTGTTTACGAATCTGAAAATTTATTCTAAATATAAATCGGTAATCGATAACATCAACAATTTTTATGATCAAATTATGAAAAGATTTTTGACTCCTTATTTGATGAATTATAGACGTAAAATATTCAGTCATTATAATATCTTCAAATATAACGTAAATATATTTTGTAATGAGCGTTCAATAAGCGATTTAGACAATTATATATAAGAGCCACAAGTATCACTTTTCTGCATGCAGCGCAAAATCAAAGAATATTAACACAAAGAACTTTTACATCCACTCCGGCGAAGAAAACAGAACATTATACATGCTCTCGAAAAGGAAAAAAAGGCCAGGGCGTTCGTGTCGCTAACCCGTAACAACTCCCTAAAACTTTACAACGTACTTTTTCATGTCGATTATGCACATTCGCGCATTTGCATATTACGATCCCAAATTACTGCGATCCGTACGCAAGCGCATTATATTCGAGCTTGTGTACGATTTTAATAAAAAAAAAAAAACGAATAAAGCGCATGGTTAACAAGGGAGCATAAAAACATTCTCGCTCTTGTAAATTTTATTTTTAACGTTTGAGTGGGTCATAATCGTAATCGGTTATCGATTATTATCAAATACCGATTGGTTACCTCGTTTATACGCAAATATATTATAGGTGTTTTGCTATCTCATTGAAGATCGGCACTTACGTTCACGTTTGCACGTATTGAATAAATTTTTACAAAAGCCATCGTGTTTTTAATATTTTGCGTCGAGTTTTGCATCGAATTTTATTGATCCGTCAGTTTATAAAAGCATGCACATTAAATCAATAGCGTATTAACAGTAAGACAAAATGAAATATCAATCTAAATTATGCGAAACTAAAGATTGCGCATATAATATAGTTACATCATTCCCACATATCTTATTGACATTTCTCAATTATTCATTTAAACGAGTGCGATTTTCCCAGTTTAATTCATAAAACAAAATAAAAAACAAAGTTCTTATCGACGCATAGCACACACTACATCGTCATTCCATCGCCCAAAAAACATTCCCTCCCGTCTTCAAAATCACATTTCCTACCTTATCATCGCGGAAAAGTCCTTCGTCTACCTCGCGTCGAAATTTTTGCCTGGCAAACAGTCTATAAAAACCCATCCAGTCAAGCGATCTCCGCGGCAGAGAAGAAAAAGAAGCGGGCGAGCTCGATTCTCCTCTCGGGAAAAGATAATAAAGAAGGAGAGCACACGGAGTCGTCGAGAGAGAAAGAGAGAGAAGGTATAGGCAGGGCCGAGTGCGCGCGACTTTCTTTAAATTGAAACTGGAGCGAGTCTCGGTTCTCATCAGCCGACGACGACGTCGTCGTAGCTAAGGAGCCAGTGCTGAGACGACGCGTCTCTCGTTATAAATCTCGCTGTAGTCGCGATACTGCTGCTGCTGCTGCTGCTGGAGAGAAAGAGTGAGTGAGGCTAACGACGAGTCGCGGGGATATGCACGTCGTCCAGTCGCGCCGTTTAATGTCCGCTCCTCCCTGTATCCCCTTGGGGATATATCTGCGGTCCACCTCGTGAGCGTGCACAGAGTGTATCTGTGTATGTGTGTGCGTGTGTCGTTAAGGACGGGCCGCTCGCGAAATCGAATCCTGCGGAGAATATATCGAAATGGGTTGGTGCAGAGAAAATAATTTATCTCATTAGCGAATCTGCGGTGCGAGATTGTGCAATATTGTCGTGGGTAATAAATCATTTGCATTAGGAATTTTCATAAGATTTTCACATGGTCTTTGTTATGAAAGAAGGATAACAAAACGCATACGGAAATTGGCGAATACTATTAATTATATATACTGTCTTATATAAGTAGAGCCGTCAGTAGTTGAGTTTCTACGAAAGCGTTAGAGAGGAAGAAAATAAGTATCGTTTGTTATACACAACAGGCAGATGAGTAGATGGAGAAAGAGACATCGGTTCGTACCTACTATTATACGATCTCACAATCACCTGCTTGTGTGTGTATGCGCTTAATGAACAGTTAACACCGATATATCTTCGTGCTCCGATACATGAGTGTGTGTGTATATATATGTACATATAACGACACCGATCTCAACTCGGAAAGTTGGTCTATACGCAGAACGAGAGCTGTTTAATCCTACTTTCGCAAGTCCAAAACGATCTCGAATCAATTATTGCCCATATTCGAAAACAACGGATGTATGTAGAATTTCAAGTTTTCCTTACAGCCAGTCATTTTTATACCGACTTGTGTCGGCAAATCTGTGCAGTGTGTATATACGCGCACGTCAAGTGCAGGCTGCACACATAATGACAACGTGTGCGCGATGAATCGCGTGCGCTTCCGTCCTGTGTACGTCTCGCTTCTCTCGCGTATCAACGGACACTTGGAAGAGACCAGAAGGACAAAGAAAAATCGAGAAACCGGTCCGCGAGTGCCGAGAGAGAAAGAGAGGGAACGATGGAAAAAGGAGCATTTTTCGAAGTTGCGTGCAGCTATCGATACGATCTATTCCCCTAATTTTCTCTCTCTCTCTCTCTCTCTCTCTCTCTCTCGGGCTGCAGGAGAGAAGGTGCAGGAGCTGCAAGAGTAAAAAGTCAATTTTAAGAGGGACGCGAGGAGCGTAAATAAAAAGGCCGCGCGTACTAAATTACCCCCTCGAATGATGCGAGAGAGCAGCGATGTTTCGTGCTGATAACAAGATTGTCGCAATTATAAGTAATTTATTTGCGGCTAATATAAAGTTTACCGGTGTGCCATTTACGCTGCCGGACGAGAGCCGAGAGAACCCCAACACTTTTGGTAGCAGTCTTTTTCTCGCTTGATCGTTATCTTTGATTTTTGTTCATCGATGCTGAATGTTGTTGTAATATATTGTTACAAGAGCAACCAATTTTTATAAACATTATTGTTTGAATATATCTGTATTGAAATGCTGTTCGAAACTTTAATAGTTTGTACTGGTGGATCAATCGAGCTAGAATATACACATACAAGTATCAGTTGTGCGGTTATATCTCTTTAACAATTAAAAAATAATTTGCATTTTTAAAACTGAGTCCGTCATACTGCCATTAATATATAAATACTATTAATTTATTTAAATTGATTAGCTCTGTAGATCAATACATAGATATAGTTAAGGTTTTTGGAGAAAATTATACAATATTCAAATCGATTCGCTAATACCGTTAAATATTCAGATCGCTTCTTTATGGGAGTCAACAAACACATTCATCGTCGGCAAATCTTGCAATAAGCAGACAGCGAGAAGTTCAACTTTCCAGAAGGCGAACGTCAAACAATTTTTGGATATACATAAGTACTTAATAGTCGAGTTAACGTCCGGTAATCAGTTAGTTCGTGCTGCAAATATATATAGTAACCGACCAATTCCTGTCTAGAAAATGGCCAATTTCTGAGGCTCTCCTAGCCATCAGCGCAGGCCTTTAAAAATCGCCATAAAAACAACTCAACTGCGTACCCGTCATTTTTCCATCAATTTCTCTCCCTCGGCAGCTCGTATAATTTTCACCGGGAAGAAGAGAGAGTATATAAGCTGCCCCTTCGGTCTTCTCTTGCCTCGTAAACTTACTGTAGGTATGCACAACAGCGCGCAGGAATTTGCGTACAGGCGATGACGTCTTGTGACACGACGAATCAAAGACGAGCGAATGATTCCGTTGCTCGTGTGTCTGTGTGTGTGTGTGTGTGTGTGTGTGTGTGTGTGCGTGTGTGCATGT